>VZTV01081978.1:0-32394 GCA_013400875.1 Anhinga rufa | reverse complement strand
GGCTCGGGGAGGGCCGGGGCCGGGCCCGGGGAAGGCCACGGCCGGGCCTCGGGCCCCGGCAGGGCTAGAGCTGGGCCCGGGATCCCCGGCGGGGCGCTGGGCCTGGCCTGGCACCGGGGCGCGGGGTGCCGTGGGGCCTGGTCGCGGCCCGGAGAGGCCCAGCCCCACGGGGCTGCCGGCCGGCTTCCCTGGGGACCCCAGGCCCTGTGGCCGGGTGCCTGTGGGGGCAGCCCGGGGGACAGACCCTGCCCGCTGGCTGCGCTCCGGGCACATGGGGCCGGCCTGGCCCTGGTGCCCCTGTCCTGGGGAAGGGGCCAGGCGGCTGGCCGGGGTTCGGGGTGTTTCGGGTGCTGTCCCCTCCTGTGTCGCGTCCCCCAGCCGCGGGGCACGGCGCCGTGCTGCAAAGCTCTGGCGAGCCACGGGCTCTCCTTTCGCCCGCAGGCAGGTGCGTACTCCTTTGCCATCGCTGGGACGTGTTGGGTCCCTGCGCTGTGCCTCGCATCCCGGCTGGGAGACCTGGCGAGGCAGCCGTGCTGGCTGGTGCCGTCTGTCCTTCAGAGGCTGTTTTCTGGACGTAGCATAAGTGAGGCTTTAACGTGGCAGCCGAAGGCAAGTGCTCCTCTCCCCGGTCACCCGGCAAAGGGACACCAACAAGATACGGGAAAGAGTATCGATAATTATATTTGCTACTTGCCAGCGACACTGTCTGTGGTCTCATCTCTTATTGCAAGTGGCAGCGTGGAATATGTCGGTTGTACAGTCAGGGTCAGCAAACGCCAAGGAACCGAGCCTCTTTTTTTTGGTCCTAATTGCGTTCAGCTACAAGAGCTTTGTCACAAGATGATGATTTCAGCTGCTGCAGGGATTTTGTTACTGTTTAGCAAAATGTTTTTCTTCCTAATCAACACTTTCACTGTTCTCTTTCTATAACGCCTGAACTTTCCATCAAGTTTCATTTTAATGTATTTATTATGCTTTTTAAAAAGGTGTTTTCTGCCAACGACACCCTTTGCCCCTTGTGCTGCTCAGGGATCGGCTCTCGCTGTCCTGCGGTCACCTCCTGGTTTCCTGCACCAGGTTGCCGACGCTGGTCACTGTGTCCTAGAGAGCTAAATTTAAACTCCCTCTCCTGAATTTGGAGCAAGCAGTCAGAAAGCTTTAATTTTATGGAATGTTTTCCTTAAACTGTTGGGGAAAGAGTGCTTGAGGTCTCAGCTGATTTGGCAGAACCCTGCAGGGGCAAAACACTCATGCGAGTCGTGGAAGCTTTGTCCAGCGCTGCCGGATGGTGGGCAGCTGCCCCACCTCGGGCTGCCCGGCCCAGCCCTCGTGAACCACCAGGCGTTGCCGGTGTTGCGAGCCCTTAACGCCTGCGCCCTAGCGAAGGACTGGCGCTTCCATCTCGCTCTCCTCAAGCCCGCAGTGGGACTGCTTGCGGGCTGGTTTTCTCCACCAGTCCTGTCTAGGCTGGGGCGCCTTTTAGTCAGCTGTTAAGTTTCCAAGGTGGGTTACTCTGCTCTAGTGTTCACGGTAGAAACGTCTCTGAGCAGAGCTCGGCTGGTGCGGTTTTACTACTAGTGACTTTCCTGATCCGAACAAGCCCAAGCCTTTGTTCAGTTTTGTTCAGCCTGTTTGTATACTGTGAATGCGGAGGTTCTCAGACCTTGCAGTGACCGCCAGCCCAGCGTACAGCCAGCTCTAATATCAGGGAAAGGGCTGTTGACTTGAGCGATCCTGCGAACACGAACCTCCTGCTGCATCTCAAGCTCTGCAGACGTGGCTGGAGCTGACTGGCATGGTGCGGATTCTCGTTTCACGCTGGTGGATGTTTTGAAGCGTGTATTTTGTGCTCTGGTTGTTTCAGGTCCCACTGTGGGAATGCAGGCGCTGGGAAGACTCTGGCTGCAGGCGCCCAATGGCATCTGGGCTTGAGTGGCTCTTGTCCTCTTTTCCTTTTAATCTCATTCTAGCGTGACTGTGGAGCGAGAGCCGAGCAGCTCCGCTACTTTTATCCCATAACGCAGCGTGCTTTCTGCGTGGCCTCTTGGGGCGGCGAGGCGGGGGAGCCCTGCCTCTCCCCGGCCCCGGCTGCCTGAAGGCACAGCCTCAAGCAGCTCATATCTGCGCCTCCCCCACCATGCTCCACTAACCCCCGTGCCCCGCTTAGGCGGCCGCAGCCAGCCAACTGGGTCTGCTTTCTTGCTGGCTTTGTTCCTGTGGAATATTGTCTCCCTGCTGCATATCCCTCTGCCATGCAGAGTTGGCTCCGGTGTCCTTGCGGAAGAGTCGCTGGGTTTGAAAAATCCCATTGCTCATTCTCGACTGACAGCTGCCAGCGACCGTGTCGCCCTCGGCCCCCTCTGTCCATTCATCGCTGTGCCCCGTGCGGGCTCTGTGGAGCTCTGACAAATGCTGGCAGTGTTTTGGGCAGCTGCTCGAGCTGGAGCCAGGCTCGGGAAGGGGCCGGGGAGCCCTGAGCCCACCTGTTCCCGCACACAGGCACCCCTCTATCTCCAGGGCGTTTTCGTCATGGCTGTGGGTTGCTGTGGTCAAATTACAGACTTAGCTGCTGCCTGTGTGCAGCTCAGGAGCTGTGGTTAATCTGGTGGCCTCTTAATCTTTCTTTTTGTCCTTTCTGTTGCTGTTTGTCATCCCAGTGAGTTTCGTTCAGGAGTAAGGCATTCACTGGGAAAGTCAGGCAGGGTGAAGCCAGTCCTGTTTCTTCGTTCCTAGCTGAGCAGTGAGTGTGCAGGAATCCCAGTGCCAGCTTGCTGGAGGGCCCCATCCGCTCCCGATCCCACCATCCCTTCTGGATTTCACCCTTGGAAGTGGCAATGCAGTCTTTCTCCAGAGGCTGTTGTAGCACACTGGGTACATTTGCCAGTTAGTGTGTCAAGTCAGGACATCTTAAGAGCCTTTGCTGACATCCTTCTCCTGTCAGGGATCAGAGCAGGGAGTGAATCGTGCTCTCCTTGCACCCTAGCGTGGTTTGGGTCCTCCAGGCCCCTCTCCAGCTGGCAGATCCCTTGGCCCTTGTGAAATCTTCATGCTCTTCCTAGCCGTAGGTGGTTTGGATGTACAGCTGTACGTTGCTGTGCTGTACAACCATCATGTCACCTTCTATACAGCGCTCCCTGCACTCAGGGCAAGGACAGTGCCTTTCCCCCTTCAGTGCAGATGGTGACAAAGGGACAGGGTTTGGGATTGTGCATGATATTAGTGGCAGAGAGAGGGTTTGGGAGATGCCTCCCTTCCCGGGCTGCAGGGTGAGGATCTTCACAGGCACCATTTCATGAAAATTGCTGGTATTTGTGTCTCCTGCCTCAATTTCCCCACCCTTTAAAAGGGGAGACGGCGCTGACCTTCCAGCAAAGTGCTGTGAGCTGTGGGGCTGACCTGCCCGGGCGTCTCAGCGGCAGAGGTGGGAAGACGCCATCAAGGCTAAGCATCTTTAGCCCCGGGCTTGTATTCTGTGTCTCGGAGGCCTGCTGCTGCAGGCTGCCGCTAATCTGTTTTGGGGCCTTAGAAAGCAACAAAGGCTTATCTGAGCTGCTAGCTGAAAATAGAAATGAGTGTCGGGAGGACGTCTCGGTGCGAGGCCCTGCCGACAGCCAGCTGGTGGAAACCTTCTCTGGGCTTTGCTGGGTGTGTGTAAAAGGCCGCCTTTGTTTCCTCCCAGCCCACACACTGACACCGCATTCCTCCTCCTCTTGTTGCCAGATATTCGGGGAGTCTCTCGGTGTTTAATCTCCAGGAGAACCTTGGGGGATTGGAGGCTGAACTGTAAATCCTGGCTCTGCCTGTGCAGGGCACTGGGAGCTCCCGGCTGCCTCCGAGCCTCCCCGTCAGCCCTCTGTATTGACTGTGATTTCAGGCAGACGAGTGGGAGTTGGAGAAACTGTAGGGCTGGACTGGCCCTTGCTGGGGGAGAGAAGGCACTGAGCCAAAGCTCACCAGGCTTTCGGTGCCGACTAGAGACCTCCATTGAATGGCGTTGCTCAGTCCGGGCTGGGTAATGGGAGGGGATCAATAGGCTGCAGCCAGCCACGGGGCATGTTGGCAGAGAGCTGCCTCTCGGGCCTCTCCTCCTGTCTGCTTGTCCCCTGGAGCCAGATGGGTTTCTGCAGGGCAGAAAGGAAGAGCATTTGGTTGCCCTCCTGCTCCCCCCTTGCTTCCTGCCCCCAGGCGAGCCTTTCTCTGCTGAGAGATGGAGAGCAGAAGCTGGCCTTCGCCCTCCAAGAGGCAAGTGCAAGAGCTAAGCAAAACGGGGAGTGTCTGCCAGGCTGCAGCTGGTTCAGCCGCCCCAGCAGCTCGCATGACTGCTCCAGGCAGGGATCGGGCTTCCCTGCTCCACTAACCTCGGATTGTCCCTTGCTGCCGCTCGCTCGGTGCCTTCTGCCTGTGGGTCACCTCTGTGTCACCTTGTCCTTCTGTCTGGGACCAGGGGAGGCAGCGGGTGGAGGCTGCGCTGCAGCCGGAGGCTTGGCAGTGTCTCAGAGGGGATTAAGAGGAAATTTGTTTCTGGAAGTCTGGCCCTCTGGCTGGGGTGGTTTCTGGGTGATGGAGGAGGAAACGAGTGCAACCATTTTCAGTCTCTTCTCCCATCAGGCCAGTTTATCCAAAGCTGGGAGACTACTGCAAGCAGGGAGGTGCTGAGAGCTAAACACATCCTCCCTGTGACCACAGCACGAAGCAGAGCCTTAGCCACTGCCTGGCACAGAGGGCGCTCAGTCCTTGGCATGGCGCAGAGCTGGGCTGGACAGAAAGGCTTTATGTGCCCCACTGTGACCACGTGCCTGCTGCCAGCACCCTCGGGGCACAGGTCCCTGCTCTGATCCCTGTTTGTCTGCAGCTCTGCAGAGCCTCACAGTACCCACTGACAGGCATGCCCGGGGCAGTGCCACGCTGAGGAGGGTTGTGTTTGCATGACATGGGGAGCAGGGCGAGGAGCCTTATCCTGGGTGAAAGATACTCTCATCTGAAAGGGCTCTGCTCACAGAACCCAGCCGAGCAGTGGGGATGGGATGCCAAGCTGAGGTGGCTCCAGTACTTTCACCACCTGGGTCTGTGGGCTGGGCTGTGGCTGTTGTTTTATGCAGCCTGGAGGGTAGATTTGGGCTGTGGCTCCGATGCGTGCTGCTGGGATCGCAGGTTGCCTTGGCTCTTTACCAAGAATACTCCTGAGGGTGTATTTGGGTGACTTTTCTTTCTGCTCTCCTTTTAGCTGTCAAGCTGAGGGCCAGCATCTGTCAGCAGTGCTCTTCAAGGTTATATATCCCAAACTCGAGATTGAGGACACACCTCGAAGCAATGAGACGCTGCTGGTTGCACTCAGGAGTGTCTCCTGGCACCTTGGTGCAGGACAGTGCCTCTTTTCCTGTGGGGTCACTGGCCTGCACCGATGTGTTTTGCTCCTCTCTGTACCTGCCCAGCTCAGTGAGAGCAGGCAGCAGGCAGTACGTCAGGTGTGCATGAGTTGAGACCGTTTGTGTGTGTTTAGGAGGCTCCATGAAGTTGAATGTTGCATCCAGAGAGATCTTTGTGCGTTACGGGAAGCAGTGATCCTTGTCCCCAAACAAGACTTGGTGCTGGTGGGTGTTTGGAGAGAGGCACACCTGAGCTTTTAGCTGCAACAGCAGCGGATGAGGAGCCGGCAGCTTGGAGGCAGCCGCCCTTGTTTTGGAGCTCTGTGGTTTGGAGCTGGGCTTGGTTGTTTACGCTGACCGGGCTCTGACACCGCTCTCTGATCACTCAATCAGCCTTTCCATCCCTAACGGCAGGGTTATATCAGCAGGAAAGCAGTCGTGAGCGGTTGGACTCACGGTTCATCTCCCGTGGGCAGGAACAAACACCAGAGAGAGGCAGTTTGGCCCTGGCAGGAGCAGGCATTGGCAAGATTCCTGCTGCCTCACTTGAATGGGGCATGTGCTGCCTGCTTCTCCAGAGACCGGCGCAGGGCTGGGAGGGGTGATAGGGGCAGGCAGTGGCTGTGTGTGTGGGAAGGAGCGGTAGTCAGTGGGGGGTTTCTTGGGAAGCAGAGGTGAATGACAGGCTCTTCTCTTCCCCAGGTGTACAAGGGCTTGGACATCATCACGAACAAGGTTTCTCCCCAGGAGCAGCGTCTGTGCAGGCACCACATGATCAGCTTTGTGGATCCCCTTGTTTCTAACTACACGGTGGTGGATTTCAGAGACAAAGCTGTGGCTCTGATATCCTTTCACGCTGCAAGCCTGCCTGGCTGAGCTGATAGCGATTTCCCCCCTCCACAGCCAGGCCTGCAAGAGAGACCAGTGTTTGCATCAGCCTTGGGCTCTCCACATTGCAACTAACTCCAGTTTTCAGACTTCCAGTGCTGGCGAGGGGGGCTTGGAGCTTCTTTTTCCCAGCTAATGCTCAGGGCAGCCCACCCCCACCTCCCAGGGCTGGTTGGGGAAGATCTCTGCTGCACTGCAACAGTGCAGAGCTGGGTATTGCCCTCCCTGGCAGTCTCTGGGTGTCCCTGCATTTTGGTGGTAGCTGGCACAGGTAGCAAAGGATAGTAAGAGACGAGGGACACCTATAACCCTGATCTGCGGCCTCACTGGCTCCTTGGGGCTGGGAGAGTGGGGTCTGGGCCCTCCCTCCCTGCCATGCATCTCTGCTTACACTCCCTGACTGAGGCACATTGAAGATATCTTTGCCCGAGACAAGATCCCAATTGTTGTGGGAGGAACCAACTACTACATCGAGTCCCTGCTCTGGAAGGTCCTTATCAACACCAAGGTACTGTTGGGAGGTTGCATATCCCTCCGGGAAAGGGTGAGCACCATGTTCAGGGCAGGCTTCCTGCGACCAGGCATGGTGCTCCCCCTGCTAGAGTAGGGCAAGGAGAACCAAAAGCCCCTCGTTCACCCCGTGGGTGTGGGGAGTCCTCTTGTTGTTCTGGCCTTGCACATGGATGAGTGGCTTGACTCAGAGCTGCCTTGTACCCCACAGCAGAAGGCCAGCACAGCCCCTGGGCCGGTCACTGACAGGAAAGTGGAGCTGGAGCAGCTGGATGGTGTCGAGCTCCATCGCCGCCTGAGCCAGGTGGACCCAGAGATGGCGGCCAAGCTGCACCCTCATGACAAACGCAAAGTGGCCAGGTGAACTAGGGGTGCCAGGGCCCAGCACCCCTTCCCGAGGAAATCGTGTGCCTGGGAACATGGCAAGATGGGCTCTCCCATCCCAGGGGCATGCTCCTAGCCTCTTGGCAAGGTGCTTCGGGGCCTTGGAGCACTGGTGTTGGGGAGCTCTCTGGGTTCTGAGACCTTTGGCCATGCAGCCCCCAGCTTGAACTGCCTTTGGGGTCCAGGGCAGCATATTGCTCCCTGCTTGTGTGCACAAGGGCTGCTCCAGCTGCCGTGCCCCAGCAGCAGGGTTTATCTGGAGCTATTTAAAGAGCAAGCTGCCGTGCAGGCTGAGTAACATACCTGAGCTCTGTGGGAACAGCAGGGCAGCAAGATCAGGCTTGCTGCTTTGGCGGGCCCATCCCAGCCAAGCCCTGGCCTAGGGGGAGCAGAACACCGCCCACCTCATTCGCACGGTGCAGGAGGATGGAGGGTTGGGCACCCTGCACAGCTTCCTCCACCTCCCTGGCTGGGCTGAGCTGAGCTGGCAGTAATGCTTCACAGCATCGGCAACGTTTGCCCCTTCCCTGCAGCCCTGCCTGGCTGGAAAGGGCAGGGCTGGAGCCAGAACCCCGTCCCCTGCAGGGCTTGTTCTGGTGCCAAGCAGGAGTGGGTGGCTGTGCTCTGGGCTCCTCGGGTACCATTGCTGTGCTCCGCACCGCATTGCACCCCCAGGACCTGGGTGTGCTTGGGATGCCAGGCACGGGAGGGGGCAGAAACCTTCCTTCCCCCCCACATGAGAGAGTTGGATCGCAGTGAGCGTCTGCAGTTCTCTTTGCTGGAGCCCCCGGGGCTGCTGGGGAAATGGAAAAGCTCATCCTCACCCAGCCTCTGAGCTCTGTCTGTCTCTGCTTACAGGAGCCTCCAAGTGTTTGAAGAGATGGGGATCCCCCATAGTGAAATCTTGCACCAGCAGCAGGAGGAGGAAGGTGGGGGACCCTTAGGGGGGCCCCTGAAATACCCATATTCCTGCATCTTGTGGCTCCATGCAGACCAGGCAGGTGAGCATGGGCTTTGCACAGCTCCTGGCTGGCTGAGCATGGTGATGTGGGGTTAGGGCTGACTCCCTGCTCCTGCCCAAGCCTCCTCCCTGAACAAGGCAGCAATTCTTTTGGCATCGGTGGGCGTGACAGAGGACTTGCTCCCCTTGCCTGCTGGGCTTTGCCTTCCTCAGGTGGATCAGAAGGCTGGCAGTGCCGAACTGAGCCCTAGCACGTGGTCCAGCTGTGGGCCTCCTGAGGGCACGGCTCCGAGCGGCTGAGCATGTCCTGCTCTCCTCCTCCCAGCTCTGGACCAGCGACTGGAGAAGCGGGTGGATGACATGCTGGCTGCGGGACTGCTGGAGGAGCTGCGGGACTTCCACCGACGCTACAACCGGGAGAAGGTGGCCGAGAACCGGTGGGTGAGAAGCCAGCTCCCTTTCTGCTCCTAGTCCCACCTGCCAGACCCATGCAGGGCCTGGACCAACTCTTCCTGCAGCAGCTCCAATGTATCACTGCTCCCAGCCCTCTCCTGGCAGCGCCTGCTCCTGCGGCAGGGGCACCATCAGTGGAGGGGTCTGAACCTGCCAGATCCTTCAGCATTTCCTGGCCTTCCCTGCCAGAACTCTTAGACCAGGGTTGATCAAACAGCAGAGTCCCTGCGGGTCTCGGCATTGAATTAATTTTGCCCGGATCATAACTGCCAAGTGGTGACATTTCCCTTCAGTTAAAATTACTTGGTGCTGCCCCAAGTGTTCACCACAGCAAAGCTGATATGGATTGTTACTGAAGGTGCCGGTCTGGTCTGCGTTCCTGTGTGTGCCTGGCTTGGCTTGTCCCCCGATGCCATGGGCTTGTGTCATTTCTGGGGGTCCTGCAGGGTGAGATGCAGAGATCTGTGCTCTTATGGGGAGGGTTGAGGTTTCCCACTGCTTTGAAGGAGACTGCTTTGACCTCTGCCTCTTGTCTTGTTCTCCAGGCAGGATTACCAGCATGGCATCTTCCAGTCCATCGGCTTCAAGGAGTTCCACGAGTACCTCGTCAGTGAGGGGAATTGCTCGCCCGAGACCAGTGCTTTGCTGCTGCAAAAAGGTGAGAGGAGCACCCTGCGTGCCCTACGTTTCTCAGCCCCACACAGCTCCAGGTGACACTGCATAATTGTCTGAACCAAGCTCAAACCTTGGAGCAGGTCTTGTTGGGGTTGAGCTGCACCTTTCTCTCTGCATTTTCCACTTCTGCTAGCCCAGGGGGGCAGGGACTCCTTTTTCAGTGCCTGGAGAGCATCTCTGAGCACACCCAGAGCAATTCCTCCCTCCCTTTCCCCAGGCCTCCTTGCAAGATGTACTGGGCACAGCATGGCTTGGGATCTGGAGCTGGCCCACCGGTGACCTGGGTGATGGGATCCCAACTGGAATGTGAACGCTGTGGAGAACAGGGCTAGAAAGAAGGAATGAAGCAGAACTCAGCATCTAGTTCAGCAGCAGGGAAGGGATCTAGCAGATCACAGCATGAGTCCAATAGTTATGCGCTCTTTGATGGCATGTGTCATTCTGGAGTGTCTGGACTGATGTGCTGTTGTTAGAGGAGAGAGCTGCTCTGCTCCTCAGCGCAGCGGAGGTCCCAGGTGGAGTCAGTGTGTGTCGAGGAGGGTTCAGTGCAAAGCGGAGATGGAGGCTGAGGAAACCACAGAAATGATAAAAGGCTTGAAAACAAGTCTGGTGCAGAAGGGTCTTGTGTCTGCTCAGGAGACGATTACAAAAGCATATGATAAGCCTGGTACTAAATATTGAAAGATTGTACAGTGGTAAACCATCCTCTGGGCCCACTGTGGGTAGGACAAGGAGTCCTGGGCTCCATTTCCACAGAGGAGTATTCAGTTAGGTGTTATGAGAGCAGCGCAGCCCCTGAACAGATTGTCCTACCTGCTAAAAGCTTCAGGGCTGAGGTTTTGGGCCCTTTCCACTCAGTGTTCATTCAAGGGCATTTAGGACACCTTGTCCGGCCCTTCTGCACGGCCGCTGCCCCTACACTCTGTCTGGCAGGGCTTGGCTGCTTTGCTGTGATGACCACTTCTCACTGCTGGCTCAGAGACTTCCAGACTGACAGTAGAAATATTGCCTTTAAGTGGGCATGGTACCATCCAGCACAAACTTTTGCCTTGTGTGATTTGTTCGCGCCGGAGCCGACGGCCTCTTCTCACTCTGCTCTGAGCTCAGCTTGCAGTGGTGTGCTGACCTTTGTTTTTATTTTTTAATCCCTCTGTTTCAAAGGGATCCAGGCCCTGAAACAGGTGACCAAGAGATATGCCCGGAGGCAGAACAAGTGGGTCCGAAACCGCTTCCTGAGACGTAAGTCCTCTGTTCCTGCCCTGCCTCACCATCCCTGTTCTCGCATCTCTTCTCATCCCTCCTTGGCACATCCCCTGCTCCCACCTCAGGAGAGGAGAGTGGTGGCTCCTCTGCTTTGGGGCAGTGTGTGTTGGGGGTGGGATGTGAGTCCAGCAGGGATCAAACGATCCTGCCTGGATTCTTCTGGCTGGCCCAGGCTGCCCTGGCTCTGCAGGTGTCTGCTGCTGGCCAGATCCCTCCAGGATCCACCCACCAGGCTCTGCCCTGATTGCAGCCTCAACATGTGGGAAGGAGAGCAGCCTCTTGGTTTTCCTGACACAGCCCACTCAGCACTGTTCATGTTTATCTTGCCCACAGCCTGTCTGTCCAAACACTCAGGAAGCCAGCTCCTTCTCGCTGCTTCCCCTCTATCCCTGACTGCCTGTCAAGGGAAGATCTTCCCCTCCCACCAGAAGTGCCATCAGGACGGCTAATATCCCAACAGAACAAAGCAAGCAAAGGCTCAGCCCCATGGCAGGCAGCAGTAGATGGTGATGGCTGCAGCATCCTTGCAGCCTATCCTGCCAATGGCTCCCAAGGGGTTCAGAGGCGGGGTGCCCAGTGCTGTCTCTCTCCCCAGGCACCCACACATGCTCCCTGTGCAGGGTGAAAAGCCCAGTTGACAGCTGCCCTCCAGATTAGGAGCAGGAGCCCACTGGCTCCTCTTAGCCTGGGCTGTGCTCACCGCAGTGGCAAGGAGCCAGCAGGACTTCCCCATCCCAGCCCCAGTCTTGGAGCAGGGCCAGCAGCAGCAGCTGGGAGCCGGGCACTTGTTGAAAGGTGCTTGGTAGGGGCAAAACAACAATAAAAAAAAAAGTAGGCAGGGAGAAACTCGAGTCAAAAGATGGGCTTTGAACGGGGTGCAAGAGCTTTCCTGGAGCCATGTGCTTGGTGGCTATGGCTCACCTTTCTAGTGGCAGGTGTGCTTCAGATCAGCCCTGTCGGGAGTTTGTTTGTGGTTACAGCAATAAAAAGCAGCACCTGCTGGAGACTGGCACGCGGCAGCCTTTGATGGCTTTGTCCAAGCGGGGCCATGTGCCCGATGTCTGCGGGCAGGTGAGCTGCGGCAGGGCAGCCATGTCGCCGGAGGGACTGGGCGCTCTCTGATTGTAGCTGTCTTGCCCTGGCTGGGCTGCAGTGAGCACCCCGTGCCCTCGTGCCAGGCTGGGGCAGGCCAAAGGGGTGGCTTTGAAACTGTGTGTTGTCAAGTCAAGGCATTAGTAAAGCATCTCCCACCGCGGCCTGCTACTGTAAGCCGGGAGTGTTGACCCCTGCAGCTGCACAAGCAATTACAGCTCTGAGTGGGAACCTGCCCTCGCAGATTCCTCATCCAGGCTCCATGCCTGCATCTCCTTGTAAGCTTTGTGTGATGGCTTTGTGCCTGGATCTAGCTTTTGATATTCTGCGGCCTCCTGCGGACCACAGCCGTGATGAAGTGTTTGCTGTTATGAAGGGCTGTTGGTGTGCTCGGATTTTCTAATGCTGTCCTGAAGGCAGACAACCAAGATGATGTTTGCTTGAGGTCTTAGGTGTTCTTGCTCTTTGTGAGGGTGGTGCCTCCCAAGCTGAGGTCTCTGGTAATTTTGTCTCTGGAAAGGCTGATGCCATTTACTTCTGAGCACTAAAGGACAGGAAAGAGTAGATCCCCCCGGTCACAACGTAGCCCTGTGGGTGCTGGGACACGACGCTGGGGAGGTTCTGGCGGTGACCTGCCTTTCTGTGTCTCCATAGGTCCTGGGCCCAACGTGCCCCCGGTGTATGGCTTAGAGGTGTCTGATCTCTTGCGGTGGGAGGAGGATGTGCTGAAACCTGCTCTGGAGATTGTGGAGAGCTTCATCCAGGTACTGGGTAACTGGAATTAACACATGAGCTGTGGCTGAGAAGCCAATTTCTTGATAGTCTCTGGGCCACATAGCTTGGCACTTAGTCACTCCCATGAGCAGGGCTGTCTGTGTATCTGTCCAGCCTTGGACTTTCCTCGCAGTGGCAGAGGGTTGCTGCCTAAGCTGAAAATTTCTCCTAATGCCCGGTATTCCGTTTGTCTTGCATGGTAAAACTGCAGCGTCTGTCCTGCTAACCTTAGTGTCTGGGTATGGCAAGTTCACATCCCAAACTCTACCGAAGTGAACACAGCCAAGCAAATTTTCATAGTACAAAACAATTTGAGGCATTATTTAATCTACAGGGACGTGACCCCCCAGCAGAGCCTGTGAAGATGGAGCACGATGTAAACGAGAACAAGCGGAGTCATCGCGTGTGTGAGCTCTGTGACAGAGTCATCATTGGGGACAGGGAGTGGGCAGGTAGGATCTGGCAAGGAGAAGAGGAAGAGGACCTGGGAGGGGGCACAGCGAGTGCAGTTTTGCAGAGGGATGGGGCGAGGCAGTTCTCCAGAACAGAACAGCTTCCTTGGCTGTCTCTGCTTGGCTGGATGACCCTCAGCACATGATCTTGGGCTTTCAAGGATTGTTTACAGCCCGGGTATGAAAGCAGCCATTTGCAAGCCCAGAGGGGGTGCAGGAGCTGTGCTACAGCAGCCATCTGTCGGGCTTCCCCCCCTTCCCTGGCAACCAGTAAACGCTGCTGCTCTCTGCCGTCACGCCAGACGTGGGGATCTATACGTAGCGTCAAACCTCAGAGCTGTCTGTGTTTAGTAAGGCCTGCTGGTCCTTTTCAGCACTTTACTTTGTCAAAAAGCACAGAACAGATTTGTTTCTTTTAAAATTTTGTTGTGTAAAATGAAAGTTTCTTAATGTTTTTAATAGCTCGGTTTTGCTCCAATATCTCCTATTTGTGTGGCTTTTAATTTTTTTTTAAAAAAGTATTCCTAGCTGTAATGTAATAGAAGAGGATTTTCTATTTTCAATAGACTTACTTTAAAAGAGCTCAGTTGGAATCTGATTAACTCAGTGAATTTATCTGTGCTGTGAGGCTCATGCTGAGAAACAGAAACAAAAAGCAGTGGAGAAACTGGCTGTAGAAATGAAGCTGGTAAATCTCCACATGTTGCCCAAATGCAGTATATGCAGACACAACGCAAAGATAAATTTCCCAGGTCATTGGTCGTTGGATTTGAACTAGTCACTTATGCCTGTTGAGCCAGGGAACTGCTGAAAGCAAAGATGGAAGTTGGTTCAGCATAGGAAGCTCATTGTAGTGATATCAGTTTGTAAGTGTAATTGTTGTTTTAGCCAGTCTCAGCTTGGAGGTGCTTTGAAGGAGCTCTGCCTACTCCAGAACTAGAGGACTGCGTATAAGGAAGACATTTTTTACAGTGAGGACGGTGAGACACTGGCCCAGGTTGCCCAGAGAGGTGGTCGATACCCCATCCCTAGAGACATTCCAGGTCAGGTTGGACGGGGCTCTGAGCAGCCTGGTCTAGTTGGGGCTGTTCCTGCTCACTGCAGGGGGGTTGGACTGGATGGGCTGTAAAGGTCCCTTCCAACCTAAATCGTTCTATGATTCTATGACTGAAAGCTATCAGGGTCTGTGCCATCCTTCCAGGTCCAGCAAGTTTTGTGACTGAGTGGGATCTCCTCAAACGATCCCCCCAAACACTACAGCTGCAACTACACGTCCTCTAGGGATGTCGTCCCAAATTTTGAGAGATGATGACCATACCTTTCTCAACCAAGACCAGCTGTTGTTCTCTGCACCCAGCTGAATTTGGCTCAAATCCCCAGATGGTGGGAGAAAAATGGTCCAAAACCTGAGTGTTACTTGTAACTGCAAAATGTAAAAGCTCAAAGGGAAGTGCAAACGGTAGTGGGAGCTGAGCTGATCTGCAATCTGGTCTGTTTTCTTAAGTCAAGTTACAGATAGTTCTGGGAACTGCTTCCCAGTACCCCACTGGCTCTGGAAGATGTTAAATTTTATCTAGTTTCACAATTTGTATGGACTTAAAAGAGCACACCTCCCCAGACAACAGCAGAAGTCAGTGCTTCTTCCAGCCACCCTACGCTTTGGTGTTGCTTGCGACAAATTGTAAGAGGTGAGACTATTTCAAGCTGAGGGTGACCCTCCAGCATTGTGATAAAGCAGCAGCTTTGCATGTAATTTCATCCCTTGGCAGAAAAGAATGACTGGAAAGCACCTGAGGGCCTTGATTCGGTGAGCACATACCCTTGGTTAATTAAGGCCCTGCTTGAAAAGTTTGCTGCTTTAATTGCTGCTCTGATCTCTTCGAAATAGCAAAACCACCCTGCTAAGATGGTGCATTGGTCTGGCTAGACAAAGTGCCTTCTAGTTAGATAATACCACTGATACGGGAGGTTTTAGTGTCCTTGACTATTTGATTTCAAACAGAAATGCAGGTCCTGCTGCCCTGCTGTGTCAGTAGAAGTTGCATCCTTGGGATTATGCCTCTGTTCCCATCCGACTCCTGCGGTAGCTGGGAGCCTTGCCCTGGAGTTATGCAAAAGCATAATTATGCTTCGGGCTCCGTCCCTATCCGCTCTGTAGATGTACAGGATATATCCAGTGCTGTGGTGCAGGCATCTAGGCTTACAAATGATCCTGGCAGCGCTCCATGGGGTGGCGGATAGTTGCACAACCTCGCCTGCATCCTGCAAATGTGCCGCCTCTTTGGTAACACTTTCAGTTCTCCCGTCCTCCTGGTGTCGTGTCTCGGTTGGGAGCAGACTTGACGGGAGAGTTGAATCCTGACAATCTGGAGTCTTCTGCATATGCAGAGCCAGGTTATTTTCCCTCTCCTAGTCCTTCCTGTGGTCAAGAGAAGGCTTGGAAGGGTTGTCCCCCTCTGAGCCCCAATAGTTTGGCCTAGAAGTGTCCTGAGAAATGGCCAGGGCAGGCCTTGGGAGTTCACTTTTCTGCAGGAGTGAATTGTGTGGGAGGATGGGAAGGGAGGGCGCTCGGCGCCGCACGGGGTGGTCAGGCATTTCCAAGTTCCCCAGAGTTAAATGCTCTGTTTGCCTCTTCCTCCAGCTCACACACGATCCAAATCCCACCTGCACCATCTGAAGAAAAGAAGGAAGCTGGAGGCTGCCAGCCGTGCTGCAGAGACCTCAGGGGACAGTGGGGGCACAGAGACCTCAGCCGAGGACAGCAGCTTGCCTTTGCCATAGGCCTGCGAAGCAGCTGGCGAAGGGGAGCAGCCGCGCTTCCACCTGTACGGCGAGGAAGCGACTCAGTCCTGGGTGGCCTTGAACCGAACGAGCTGAGTCATTTTTTTCAGGATGAAGCAGGTGTGTAAGTGACAGCCAAAGGCCGTTGGCTGCATCAGATCCTCTTCATGTGGCCTCATCGCGCCGTGTTCCCATGCTTCCCCAGCCCTGCCTGGAAAGGGCTGGGCCCCGGGGCAAGGCTGCTAGGAGCATCCTCCCATGCCAAGCGTTAATTCCTGCCAGAGACGCAGCATTATCCTCAGAATGGTTGAGCCAATCCTGCTGGCATGCGAATGTGTCGTTCTCAGAGACAGAAACACCCTGCACTCCTCCAGCTTGGCCAGGAGTGCAGCTCCAGAGCTGAGTGAGCTCTTGCTGCCTTTATTGTGGAGAGGATATTTTTTTTTCTTTTATATGGAAATAAAGTTGCAAGAGTATTGTGGGTTCCCCTCCCTATTAACAAGTGCACTTTTCTTCCTCTCTGTTCCTACCTGGCCCAGGTTCCCTGCTCTGGGCACAGGGCAGGACATCCAGGCCTGGTTCCTTCTTCCAGTCCCCTTTTCTGCAGCTTCTGAGGGAGCTGAGCAGATGTTCTCAGCTTGGTGGAGGCAGGCTGATCCCTATGCACATAGCAGGTGCAGAAGGAGCTGGCACCTGTTAAACAGGAACTTGGAAATGATCTCATCTAGTTTGCAACAGATGAGTCTGCCCTAGTTAAAGCTGAATTCCCGGGGGTTTACACTGTGGTTTGGCAGTGGGAACCAGCCCCGCATTTGAATCCGAGTTGCTGAGCAGCAAATTCCTTGTGCCACGTCCGCGAGGCAGTTGGTGTTGGTCTCCACAGCGTCGTTCCCGGAGGACACGAGCGCTGTCTGCGCCACCGCGCTTCCCGGCGTGCCGCTTTGGTTGAAACCGGGAGGGCCTTTTCCAGGGCAAATGCAATCAAGCTGGTTCCTCCTGGGAGGGTTTTGGGGTGCTAGAGCATGATTTTTTTCCTTCAGCTGCTTGCGATATGCCACGTGGCAAGAGCCATCTCTCAGGGCTCAGCCTGCAAGGGGAAGGGTTGAGTGGGCAGATCTGCCATCATGGGCTCTGGAGATGCCTGCTCTGGTGGGCATTAGATTAAACCTCCAGTTTGTGTTCCTCGGCACCGCATTATTTCTGTAACGCTCCGTGGGGTGGCCGCCTCAGGCTGTTTGGTAGGGGTGTGGAGTGGCTTGGGAGCTCAGACCGAAGGGAATATGCAAGGAAGAGCTGGGAATTGGGGCTGGCTTTTCTCTGCCAGCATTGGGCAGAGCTGGGCATCAGCTTTGAAATGCTGGGCACCGCGTTCGTGTTGCTGGGTCTGTCTGCCATGCCAGCTGAACCGTTTCTCGAGCCCAGACTTGTTTGCCATCCGCGCTGACTCAAGCTTATGTGGATACGGGCTCAGCCCAGCACCGGAAGAGGCGGCCAAGGGGTCTCATAGCCTGGATGGACGAGACGCAGGTGAGGCCGGGTGTAAAGCCCCATTCGCTGCTGATGTGCTGAGTCTGGTCTTCTGATGGACAGTGTGGACATGTTGATTCATCTCCCCAGGCCAGGCTGGGATATCGGGGCAGCTCTGTGAATGAGGGGTGGGATTATGTGCTCTGTCTCCTGAGTGCAGTCAGATGACCACACTCTTAGAAATGGATTTAATATCCTTAATCGGTTTAATATGAACTTTGTTATCCCCACAGATAAATGTTATTCCTCTACCACAATAGCTGCTACTCTGCCTGTTCTGTTCAAGGGCTGTGCTGCAGCCACGGTCAGGCAGTGTCCCCCAGGCCTTCCGTGCTACCCGCTGCCGTGCCTTGTTTTGAGGGTAGCAGCTCCCAGGCGTCTCAGGAGAACAGGGGTCTGTCATACTTGTTCATGCTGTGGTTGAACCGGGATATGGAAGGTGGAAGCACGCCCTGATCCTGCCAGTAGCAAGAAGCAAGTGAGTTTGCTTTCTTGGAGAGGTAGGGGCTGTCGAGGAGGACACAGGGTTTTATTTACGCAGAGCCAAGGCCAGTATCTCGGCTATGATTTGCTCTCCAAGGAAGAAGCTGGTGTCTGTTGCACCTCTGTTGTTTGAAGGACTCGAGGCAGGGACTGGGATCAATCTCCTGGCAAGGGTCGCACCAGTTCCTGGCGCTGGCACATGTTGTTCAGCTCCTGCTCCTCTTGCTCTGGGTCCTGCCTGCTCTCCAGCCTCCTGCAGAAGGGACAAACAGTGCGAAATCGCTCTTCGGTCCCGGCCAGAACTTGCTGAGAAAGTTGTTGTGGTCTCAGGTTTCAGGCTGCTGTCAGTGCCGAGAGGTTTGGGGATGGGGAATGGCACTTCACTCCATCTGCCCTCTGCTAATCCCCAGACAAACGCAGCTCTTCCATCTGTGCAGCCGGAGCCGCCGAGCCCATCACACCAGCCACTTAATCTAAATGGCTTTGGCCAAAGATAAGGTCATTAATTACACTGGGATTAGAAAACAGTACAGGCCTGGCGCGGCTTGGCTCGCCATCAGTTAAAGTCCTCAGCACCCTGGCCCGGCTGAGCGTCGCAGCTGGAGAGCTTGAGCTGGAAGAGACCCATGCCCTCGCTGACGGGGCATCGTCCCCGTGGCACTGCCTGTCCTCCGAGGAGTCCCCTCACCTGGGCACTGGCGTTCGGGCACGGTACTGGGGTGCCACCGGCAGGGCTGGGTGCCAGGCGGAGTTGGTGGTGCAGGTCCCAGGGGACACCCCTGGGAGGAGAGCACGCGCTGTGGCAGCCAGGGCAGCCCGAATCCTTGTGTCCGGCAGCAAGGGGTACGCAGGCAGCGTCCCACCATCTGCACCCGCATCACTTACTGCCTCCAGCCTTCACCAGTCCCTTCCACGGCACCACACTGAGCTCGGCCCTGACTCGCTGCCCGCACGGGAAGGTGAGCCCCACTGCTCTCGCTTGCGGCCGCCATCCCCAGAGCCCAAAGCAGCCAAAGCCCTTTTGCTGATCTCAGACCCAACGTCTGTCCGTGATGTTCAAGGACTCGTGTTTGCTTGTTTCTTCCACCTTTTGGTTCCCCTTTTCTTGCCGTGTTTTGGCTGTAAAGCGCGCCAATCTGCCCACCCTGCAGGAAACGTCTCATCCACGCGGTGCTGCCCTTCGCTGGGGTGGGATGTGCCGCCTGCTCTGCCCCGCAAGGTACTGCGCTGGGGACAGCGGGGGATGAAGCTGGCGACGTGGCATGAGTTTGGCCTCAGTCCTCCCCTCATAAGGAAGAGGGAGCACCGTGGGGGGCTGGAGGGGGACATTATGGGTAGTCGGCCATCTCGCCCGGCACCGGTGACCAGCTGGTGTCTGTGCCCATGTTTGCTGGTGGGTTTAAAGGCTGTCCCTTAACTCCTGTTGGAGGTGCCGGGTGCTGCCGCTGTCCCGGCTCTTCCTGCCCCAGCTCCTACACCGTGGGGACGATCCTGCCCCAGTGCCTTGGATGGGCTGGGGACCGTCTGGGGGATGGCGGCTACTGCAGCCGCGCAGCACCTGCAGCCACCAAACTGAGCCACGTCCTGGCCTCATCTTCAATTTCCAGGTGGGACCATCGCGCCGTGGAGCATCAGGGAGATTTAACAAAGCTCTGGGTGATGGGCTTGGCGGGAGGGAGCCCTCAGGGTCTGCTTAGGGTTGGCAGGGCTGGTGGGTGAAGGTAACTAATGGGGAAACTGAGGCACGGCTGGTGCATGGAGTCGCTCCGAGAGCTGGCACAGCTGGGAGCAGGGCAGGGCGTTTTGGATCCCATGGCCCATCCAGTGCCTTGGCGGCATTTTGGGCGGGCTGCGGAGAAAATGTGTCGCAAGAGCCTAAAAATAAAAGGAGCTGTTGGCAGAGGTTGTGCAACAGCGCGTGCGTCATGCGCCACGCGGGAGTTCGGTGGCTTTGGCGGCAAAGCCTGGGTGTGCTCGGCCGGATCCTGGCACCGGCCCTGGGAAATGCCAGTATGTGAAGGGCTGTGGACTGCCAGGTCTTCCTCCCTCTTTGTCCCCTTCTTGTGCTGCCCGTGAGCCCCCCTGGGGCTGCCATGGCTGCGGGTGCTGGTGGGTGCCTGGGGAGTTTCGGGGACGCGGGGGCTAAGCCGGGCTGCGGTGGGTAGGTGGGCGGGATGGGTGTCCCCATGTTGGCACCCTGAGCAATTCACTGGGGGGGTCCGGAGCCCAGGGGGCTGTGGGGACCCTCCCCATGCACCCTCTAGCACACCCCCCTGAGGCAGCGGTCGTCACCCATTGTACAGATGGGGAAACTGAGGCATGGGCATACCAGCAGGGAGCCACCCCGCATGAGGGCTCTGGGGTGCTGGTGTCGCACACGGGGTGCCCATTGTCCCCCTGCAGTGCAGGGGGCCATGCAGGGCGGCAGCGGGGGGCTGGCAGTGCTGGCAGGGAGAGGTGGGAAAGGCTGCAGGAAGAAAAGCACCGTCCGGCTGGCGGGACACCAAACCCCGGGGGTCTTGGCCCCACTCCCCGGGAGCGTGGCCGTGGCAGGGTGAACCCTGGGGTGTCCCCACGGGGGGGTGATGCAGCCCCCCGCCAAGGGCTGGCATGGGGCCCTGCGCTGCAGGGTGCCTGTCGGGGCCTCCCCGAGCACAGGAGGCTGCAGGTGGGGGGACGAGGATGAGTGGGTCCCCCCAAGGTGGGGCTGGCATGAGGGGGGCTGCTGGGGCTGCTTTGTCACGGTGTCACAGGGCCATCTGCCGGCAAAGGCACGGCCCCATGGCAGCTTGCCATGGCCTCCAGCAGCTTCCCAATCCTCCCAGTCTGCAGCTGCTGGGGCACTGGGGCAGGAGGGTGCCCTGGATGGGCTGGCTCGGGGGCAGCCAGGGGGATGGCCCCACTATGGAGGGGCCACCCTGGGGACCAGCCCTGGGCCATAGTCCCTCCAGGATCTCCTGGTCACCGGCAGCGTCATGGTAGGGCTGAGGCATGGCTGGGAGATGGGTCCCCAGGGCGTCACGGAGCGGGGACGTGGTCCCTGGAGGGGGTCAGTCCCCGGGGTGTCATGGATGGGGCCCCAGGGCCTGCGAGGGCTGGGCACGGTGACCTGGGTGCCTCCAGCCAGCGCAGCGCGGGATGGGACACAGCAGAGACGGCCCCGCTCCGGCCACGAACAGATTAAATGTCATTTTATTTCACACCCAAAAAAAAATGTAGAAAAGAAGAGGTGAGCGGAGATTTAATTGCTTATATTAAAAATCTACCAGGCGAGACTGAGCCATATCCACCAGCATCAGTGCAGATCTGCAGGGATGTTTCTTCCTCCTCCTCTGCAGCTGGATGCTCGGGGACGAGGATGGGGATGGGGGCAACACCTGCCCCTTTCCCCCCTCCCCAAGGTGCCCCCGTGCCGCGGGCGCTCGCTGCCACCAGCCCCATCGGCGCATCCCTGCCCAGGCCCATCCTGCCTGGCCCCAGCACCCCCGGCGCGGTGTCCCTGCAGTGCCACCCGCACCCTGCGTCCAGTAATTGGGTGCTGATTTTGGGGGGTGGGAAGGAGGGCCAGGAGCACATGGTGGGCTGGCCTTGGGCCATTTTGATTTTTTTTTTTTTGTATTTCTGTGTATTTCTTATTGTCCCTTTTCCCTCTGTACAAAATGAGCGGTATGGTCATGGGCGTAGGTGACACGGTGACGTGCGCGAGGTCGGGGTGGCTCTGGCGGCCGCCCTGCGTTCACTGCAGCAGGGCCCGGATCTGTTTGGATGTGGTATCGTCGTTGAGGTGCCGAGTAGTGTATCTGGATGGAGAGGGGACGGTCACCCCGCAGCACCCCAACCTGCTCTGCCGTCACCATCCCACAGCACCGGAGGGGGATGCCAGGTCCCCCCGCCACGTCCCCCATCCCCTGACCCACCTCAGTGCATTCAGGAGCCCCTCGGTGCTGGTTGAAGGTTGGTCTTTCAAGACTTTGATGCAGCCTTTCATCTGGTGGGGGGAAGAAGAAAGGCAGTGTGAGTGCCTGGATGTGCACAGGGTGCTGCTCCCCTTCCTCCCCATCCTCCTCCTCGGAGCTCAGGGGGGTGAGTTCCCCTCTGGACCAGCTCAGGCAGAGATGGCCCCACAGGGGACATCCAGGAAGAGGGACCCCCAGGCATCACAGCTGCACTGGGATGAGCGGGACAGCTGTGACCCCCCCATGGCCACTCACATCGATCTTGGAGGTCTTTGCAAAGGCCCCCACGGGGTGGACGTGGTCGTAGAGGATGATGACGCCAACCATCACCCGCATGCAGAAGAGGAGGGTCTCGGTGTTGGTGAAGCGGCTCCGGTACTCCCTGCACCAGGAGAGGGGCCGGCTGAGCCTGGGTGGGCAGCAGAGGGACCCTGGCACCAAGGTGCCCCCCCCTCCGTGCGGGGTACTCACGGGGTCTCCAGCATCACCCTGCAGACGCAGGCCATGGTGCTCAGGCAGTCGGTCGTGTCCTCGATTGGGAGGGTCTTGTTCTGAAACCCAACAGATCCCAGCTGCTGTTTTCCCCTCCTGACCCCCACATGGTGCCAGGGCCGGAGGGGGGACTTCCCCCCACCCCGAGGGTCCCCCCCAGCCTCGCTCACCTCTGAAACGAACTTGGTGGTGGCATTGCTGAGCGTTTTGAGCATGGGGGTGGCCTCGGCATAGAAGAGGGACATCCTGTTGGCCATCTCGTTGTTCACCTCGCTCTCTGCGTCCAGCTGCGGGGTGGGATGATGGGGGCCGTTGGGGTGGCTGACCCCCCCACACACACCCCGAGCCATCCCCAGTCCTGTGAGCCCTGCTGGGGGAAGCCATCCCAGGGTTGGGGGGAACGGCGCTGTCCTCTCACCTGCAGGTTGTTAATGCGATTTCGGCTGATGGTCCTTCTGTAGTAGCTGAAGTCGTTCTGGATGGCAGGGTTGGTCATCTGCGGAAGGGGATCCTGCGTTAGGGGCCGCGGTGGGGGCCACGGCTGGCTTGGTGTGCCCGAGGCGAGCCCCAGGGGTCCCAAGGGACTGTGCTGGCGCACAGCTTTTGCACAGTCCCAGCATGGGGACTCTGCGGGCCCCTGCAGCCCTTGGCCCACCGTGGGGGCGTGGGGAGGTACCTTGAGCTCATCGAAGCTGAGGGTGAAGTGGAGGATCTCAGCAAACTGTTTGGCTAAGGCTTGCTCCCGCTCGAGGTGCTGGGTCGGGGCGTACGGGGGGCTGGTGAGGGCCTCCAGCAGGCTCCGCAGGGCGTTCTCTGGGGACGAAGCACTGCTGGTCCCCCTTCTGCTCCCCTGCACCTCCCCAGCCCCGGCTGGGAAACTGAGGCACGGGGCAGCACGGCATCCACACCTGAGCACACCCCATGGCCAGGACTCCCCACAGCATGCCCCATTCCTGCATCCGGGGAGGGATGCGGGATGCAACGGAGGGGTGCAGGGAAGGGGGACGGGAGCTCGGGGTACTCACCCAGCCGCAGGGAGAACTCATAGAAGCGCTTCAGCTTGGCGACGAGGGGGCAGACAGCGCTCCAAGCCCTCTCCTGCAGCCGCAGGTCCCCGGGGTTTTGGATGGCCTGTGTGGAGAGAACACCAGTGGTTGTCCCCAGCCATGGTGGGTGGGTGGGCAGCGGGTGCCGGGGCTGCACCCACCTCTCGGATCTCCTGCCCAGCACCTGTGTAGGACTGCAGCTCGGCCAGGACAGCCTGCGCCTCCTCCAGCACAGCATTCACCTGGTTCCACACCGCCGTCTCGGCCTCCGTCGGCTGCGCATCTGCAGGGCAGCACCCCGGGGAGAGAAACCCGGAGGGCTCTGAGCGGGGCCCTGGGCGGCGAGAGCCAGAGTGGGGTGCCAGCACCCCAACCCACGGCTCTCCCGCCAGCCCGCAGCCCTTCCTGGTGGGTTTCTCCCCCCCCCCGATCCATCTCCTTGCCCGAGCTTGAGCCAAGCCGTGGAGGTGGGGCAGGTGGGGGGTGAGTCCTGGCTGCCCTGCGACCACACAGTCCTGCTCACAGGGTTCCCTGAGCAGCCCCCAGCCCCGGGCTGGCCCCAGTAGGCTGCAAACTGCCCCGGGGAGAGGTGCGGAGCGATAGCCCCCGGCCATGGGTCTGCCCCGGCGGCTGCAGCCCCCCCTCCCCGGGGAGACCCCCGGACGGCAAAGGTAGGGGGAGGACGTCTGGGATGGGCGCGATGCGATGGGCAATGGGTACAAGAACTCAAAATGGCGTGGATGTGGAACTCAGAATAAGTACGAAACAAAAAAGGAAAATAAAAATCCCATCTCACTTTCAAAGTCAAGGAAAAAATTAGGGCCTTGGTCAAGTTCGTTATAAGTCAACACTTTAAGAAGGTTCCCCATGTGAAACCTGCAAGAGAAGAAACAAGAGGAAAAAAGCATGATGGTGAGGTGGTGCTCGGGGAAGAGGTGCTGGGCTGCGGGCAGCGGCCGGCAGCGGCCAGAGCCCCCGTCCACCCCCCGCTGCTCCGGCCGGCGGTGACCCTGCGTCTGCTCCCGGCCCCGGGGCTGCAGCCTCTTCCCCCCCGCGATGGTGATGAGCGCTGGCAGATGGGGTGATGGAGAGGAAGGAGCGAAGGGAGGAGAGAGCTGCCGGGCTCCGGCGAGGAGGGCGAAGCGGTGGGTGAGTCCCCGAAGTCTTGGCTACAGGCGTCCCCCCTCTAGCTGCGGAGCCAGCCCCGAAACAGGGGTCCTGGGGAGCGCCCACAGCCCCGTCCACCTGCCGGGGGGCTGCGGAGGGCCTGGAGGTGGGTGAAGGCTGAGCTGCCTCAAAGGACCCACGAGGATCTGGGAAGGTCCCTCACCATGGGAGCGAGGTGGCTGCGTGACCCCAGCCCCACACCCCAGCCCCGGCTATTTTGGGATGTGCCGGTGCTGAAGGCGGTGCGGTGAGCTGTGCACAGCCTCTCCCTGCCGGGGACGGGGCTAGGGCCTGGGTGAGCGGTTGCTGCTGCACTATTTTTACCCTCCTCGCTCTTGCTCTGAGCTGTGCCCCAGGAGGAAGAGGGGGAGAGGGAGGAAGTGGGGGCCATGGGGCTGTGCTGGGTCTGGAACCCTGCTATGGTGGTCGTCATCTCCCGTACGCCTCCGTGTCCAGCCTGGGAGGTCCACAAGCCGTACTCTCCTGTCCCAGTTAGCCCAGGCTAGTGGGAAACTGGGGCAGGTCCCCTGGGCTGGACCGGGGTCCCCTATCCCCGTCCCTCGGGCGCAGGCTGTCATCACCGCACTGCCCCTCCTGGCAGGGCAGGCAGCACGGATCCTTCCCTCCTCCTTCCCTGGCATCCCCAGCCTCCAGGCTGTCCTCGCTGTGGCGGTGGCACATGCCACATGGCCACTCAATGCCACTGACTCTAATGACAGCGGGCACGTGCCTTAGGTCCTCATGGGCCAGGTCCTGCTGCTGGGATGTACCCTGTATCCCTGCCACTCGGCCAGGTACATCTCCCTGTGCTTTCAGGGATGGGGCATCTCTTGGGGTCCCGCTCCCCTGCCCCACTCAGCCCTTTGTGGGGCGCGTCCAGGGCCACCCCAAGGTGCCTGGGGATTTGGGGCTGCTCGGGGACACCGTGCCTGTCCCCATATTCCGGAGAGCAGCCACAGCGGCAGCCCTGGCCCCCTCCCCATGCCCCCCCTGCTCATGGGACTTACTTTCAAAATCCAGGAAAAAATGAGGACAGTTTTCTAAATCTTTGCCCAATACCTTTATCAGGTTGCCCATGGCCAGCAGACCTGAGCGAGAGAAACAGAACAGAGTGGAACAGCACCGGCGCTGCTGGCCGGACACCCCGGCATGCCCGAGCCCCCACCGCTGCCGCAGCACCTACCTGCACCCGTCCCGCCGGGCTCCGCACCCCACGGCCCCGCTGTCCCCAGCCCGCACCCTCCTGGCTGGGGAACCCGGGTGTGAGCGTCTGCCGAAATGTGGCGGCTCTCCCCGGCACTTCTGCCGCTGCCGTTTGCGGAGGCAGGGAGGGAAGCGGGGTGTGGGTTTGCGAGCGTCGCGCCTCCTGTGGGCACCCCTGGCCGCGCCGCCTCCCCCGAGGTGCCCCAGTTCCCCTGCCCAGCCACCCGCTCTCGGCCAGGGGATGGGGGGGGGGCTGCCGCAGGCGACCCCCATGGCGTCGTTCCAGTTCCCCTGAGTGATGGGGCTGGGCATTCCCCATGGACAGGGGAAGACCCCAGTTGGGATTTCTGCCCCACACACCCGGTTTGGGGGTCTGGCGCCCACGCTGGAGCATCCCACCCACCCCATGGCCACGGCCCCAGGTCCTTACCTCAGTGCCCGGTGCGGTGGCTACGGCAAGAGAAGGTGCTGTGCCACTCGCCTGAATCACTTCATGGGCCAGCGGGGACCTGCGGGCAGGAGGGCGAGAGGGTCAGGCTGCCCCGCCGGCCACCTCCCTGCCCCGGTGACCCGCCGGTGGGTGACCAGGTGGGGAAGCACGGTGGGATGCTGGCTCCCCCCGCCCCGGCTCACAGCCCTGCACACCGCTGCCAGCCTTCACCTTATTTGACTCAATTATTTTTTTATTGCCAGCAGCCGGTGTCGCCGGGAGCTCACCAGGCACCGGCTGAGCATCCCCTTCCCTCCACACCCCTCGGGGGACCTGCCAGCTCGGGGACAACCCTGGGGCCAAGCCATCTGTCCTCATCCTCCTTGGAGAGGCCAAGACCCCCCTGGGATGAATTTCCCGGTGCCGCTGGCTGGGTTTGCTCTTTTCAGTGTGTTGCACGAAGATCGCTTTATGCCGCTGATGAGCCGCAACCCAAATCCTGCAGGCACCGGGATGCTCCCCTGGTTCCCCCATCCCCTGCGTTTCCTACGGGGATGTGGCGGGGTCGGGGTTGGTTAGGGGGCTCTGGGAAGCAGCCGCAGGATTCAGCAGGTTGTAATTAAGCGCTTGGGTTTAATTAACATGGCTGGGGAGGGGAGAGGGAGAGCTGGAGGAGGCAGCAGCAGCAGGGAGGGATGGGGTGGCCTTGTGCCTGGGATGGGGTTGCTGCCCCCAGCCCAGTGCTCCCCATTCAGCCCCAGCACAGCCCCTCAGCATCAACAGTGATGGCTCTGCCTTCCTCCTCCTCCTTCTGGGCCTGGTAAATGGTGGCTTTAAACTGGGGCTCCATGGGATGCACCAGCCTGATGCCAAAACAAGCTGATTTAGGGGAGCCAGAGCACCCAGGTTCCCCACCGCACACCCATGCCTCAGTTTCCCCATGTGTAGTGGGTGCTTGTACCCTGTGGTGGGGCGTGAAGATGCATTGGGCTACCCTGGTACAGTGACCCCGGGGTTCATCCCACTGGGTGCTGGGCTGTTTTGGCGGGGTGCTGGGACCCGTGGGGTGGTGCTGGGGGGGGTCTGGGGTGCCCTCGGCAGCCAGCCAGGTGGGAGACTCTCACCCGCTCCGCTCAGGGATTTGCATAAATGCTGCGATCGCCGTGCAGGCGTCCTCATGCCCGCGCCGTGGTTGTCCTTGACGGGCAGCTTGGAGCTGGGATTTGTCACTGCTGAACTCTGCCTGTGTCCAGGGAGGGGGCACAGACACGTCCCCGTGGTCCCCGACATGGGGATGTCCTGGCACGAGGCCTGAGCCGTGGCACGGGGGTTCGGTGCCAGGTAGGAGGATGGAGACCACTGCAGCCCCCCCTGGCCTGGCAGGGAGGCTCT
This sequence comes from Anhinga rufa, assembly GCA_013400875.1. Taxonomy (NCBI): domain Eukaryota; kingdom Metazoa; phylum Chordata; class Aves; order Suliformes; family Anhingidae; genus Anhinga; species Anhinga rufa. Next base: position 5,099 of record VZTV01081978.1, on the reverse strand, counting down.
GCTTGGGGTTCAGTGCCTGATTTGCACCATTTCCTTGGCCCAGGTGCCTGCGCCCCATGGTGATGATGCTTGGCCCTGGGAGCCACGGCATGTCCCCCCGCGGGTGGCCCTCGAGGAGGGCGAGGGACTCCCTCCATCGTGGGCTGCCCATCGCCGCGACACCAAACCAGGGGAACCACGCACCCCAAATCCACCAGGAAAGACACCCCATTGCAGGACTGCTCTCGCAGAGGGGTGAGCTGCTGGAGGTGGGCTGCCCACGAGGGGCACCGGGCTGGAGGCAGCGGGGTCCCCCCCCAGCCACACCCGAGGTGGCCCCGGGCTTTGTCCCTCCCTGTGGTAGCCTCCCTGCACCCCAGCGCTACTCAGGCACCTGCTCCGCCGCCTCTCCCCGCTCCCCCCGAGCCTCCTGCCCCATGGGGACCCCGCGGCGGGTGTCACTTCCATGGGGACATCCCAGCTGATGGGGTAAAAACCCCCTCCTGCTCCAGGCAGGGCCAAATCCTGCACCCAGGATCATCGCTCCCCCCCAGCTGGCGATGCCCAGGCTGGCCATGCCAGAGGCAGCAGTGCCCCCGGATCGGGCCATCCCCGTGTCACCCGGGGACGTTCTGGGGCTGTGCCCCTTTGCCGCTGGCACAGCATCGCTGTGGGCACCGCATCCTGGTGCAGCGCCGCACCCCCAGCCGAGGGCTGGGTGCCCCTTCCCCTCGGCTCGGCTCTGCACCCCACAGCCCCCCCTGCCCACTGGGTGCCGGGCCCGGTGCCCACCGCCGCCGCCGAGCCCCTCCTGCCGCTGCCCCCTGCCCATGGCCACGGCGGCATCTCTGCAGCCGCTGCAGGGTTGGACGCACGGTGCCTGGAGGATTTTTCATGGGGGGCACCTTATCGCAGGAACACAGGTCCTGGGGCCAGATCCTGCCCAGGATGAGCCAGGGCACCCCCAGCCCTGCCCAGGGTGGGGTTGGGGCTTCCCGGGGCTGTCACCCCCTGATTTTGGGGGACCTCCCTGGCTAGAGGTAGGTGTGAGTCCCCCCACGGGGTTGAGCCCCGCTGAGCGGGGCTGGCGGGGGGTTGGGGGCCTCCCCTCTGCCTTGCTGCGGCTGCGGGCGAGCGGTAGGATTTACCGCAGGGCTGCCGGGGAGCGGAGCTGCAGCACCCAGCCAGCACGGGCGAGCACCCAGCCGTGCACCCGCACCCACCCAGGGCCACCGTGGGGCTGCAGCATCCCAAGGGAGGGGGGGACCGGACTGTACCCACCCCATCACCCCAGTCCTGGGGGCACCCAGCAAGTGTTGGGTGCACCGGAGTGGGGGTGCCAAAGGAGACAGGGGACCCTGCGAGGAGCCACTACCGGTTTGGGCCCCCGGGGGAGACAACCGGTGCCTGCCACAGCCCCCCACCCTGCTCTCAGGCCTGGTGGCATCCCTCTCCCTGTCCCCCCGCGTGGCGGCTGTGCTCACCGTGGCAGTGGGGAGCTCGAGGTGTGGGCAGGCGGTGGCTGCTGCCGGTTGTCTGCGGATGCTGCCGGAGCACGGGGTGTCGTGGAAGAGCCGCCCGCCGTGTGCGTGAGCCGCCCTACGCCAGCTGCCGAATGCACCACAAAGACCACCATAGCCCCTCAGCCCCCCCCACGCCACTGGTGACGGTGACGTCTCAAGTGTGAGGAAGACAGGGATGCTTAACCCCCTGCGTGCCGACCGGCAAACCTCTACGGCCTGCCTGGGAGAGGGCTCTGAGTCGCACCAGGGTGCTCCTCCATGGTTTTGGGGGACGTGGTGACACCAAGCGGGTCCCCGTGCCCCCCGCCGTGGCAAAGCCAGCCCAGCACAGCCCCAGCCACCCAAGCGCCCACAGCCCGCTCTGAGCAAGGGGAGGGAGGTCCCAAATTTTCCTTTGCTCCTGCCTCAGCCCATGGACGGCAGTGCTTCCCCCCGGCCCCCCTCTCCGGGGAGGGGGTCAGCCCCCAAACCCACCCAGTGCCACTGCCACGGGGCCAAACCAGACGCATGCCCCCAGAGCCCCATTTCGGCAAGGCAGCACCATCAGTCCCCGCCTTGGCTTTCCCCGGACCAGGGCCAGGAGGGGTTTGGATGGCTCATGCTGGTGCGGAGCTGTTCCCACAGGGGTGATGCTCTGCTTGGGGAGGTAGGAAGCAGGTGGGGAACCCCAAAATTGGAGTATTTCTGCTTTTCCACCCTGCACCCCCTTTTCCCAGACCAGTGCTGGGCATCACGGTAGGGACACCAAGAGGGACCGCCAGTGTTGTGGTCACCCCAGGTCTGGCTCACCCAGCAGCACCCAGAGGTGCCCCCCAGGGACATAGTGTGGGTGACAGCAGCTCCTCGCTCCTTTACAAGGGCATTTCTGTGCAGCAAAGTACAACATGGTACAACGTGCCTACAGCACCCCAGTGCTGGCCAGGGCACCCAGCACCAAGCCCTGGTCCTGGGGCATAGCAGGCAGGGAAGGGACCCGCTCTGGGATGGGGAGCAGCTGGGGAAAGGCTGAGGCTGCTGGCGAGGCTATGTGGCTCAAAGGGAGGGAGCAGCAGAAAAAATGAGCAAGCAAGTGAGAATTCCTTGTTTTGCTCCAAAACTCTCTGCAAACCACAGCTCAAACGCTGCCCACAGCGGGGCTGGTACTGGGCTCCCCCTGGGCATTCGTGCCCCACAGAGGAGTTGTGCCAAGGGAGAAGCCACCCAGAGCCCATCCCGATGTCCCAGTGTGTGCCCATGGCCCCCCAGTCCCATACTCAGGCCGTGGGGTGGCTGCCCAGTGTGCCACTGGAAAATGGGGGATTTTGTGGGGTTGCACTGGCCGTGAACGGTGTGTGCTGTCCCGAAGGGACAGTGTCCATCCCCTTCCCCAGCCCTGCCCAGCTGACCCCACCCAGGGTGACGGGTCCTGCCCAGGACCGTGTCGTGGGGACACTCATGGCAGAGGAGCGTGGGGGGCACGGAGGACCAAGCTCCCGGCACCCCAAGCACCGCCGGCGTTGCAGCCGGATGATCTGGCAGTGTAGTGGGACGGGGGGTGTCAGGAAGCCAGGGCGAGCGACAGTGACTCCGCTCCCCACGGCTCCAAGCAGTTTGGGGGGGGGCTGATCCAGCTGCAGTGGCCCAGGGCAGTGAGGGGCTGTGGCTGCGGGGTCCCCCCCAGCTGGGCACAGCCCCCCAAGCTGTGCTGGTGCAGCCTGTAGCCGCTGGGGGAAGCTGCAGCCCTTTGCATTTGGCAGCGTCACTGGATAATGAGGTTTTTAGGAACCAGCGAGGCCCTGGCAGCTCTGCACCCCAGGGACCCAGGGGCTTGGGATTGCTCCCCAAGGGTCGGGGAGCAAAGGGCTGCCACAGAGCCAGCGCCGTCTGCAGAGCCGGTCCCCCCAGGCAGCCCGGTACCCCCTCTGCAATCCCAGGACCAACGTCCCAGTTGAGCCTGGGCTCATGTCAGGGCTTGGGGTGCCTGGATCTGGGTGCTGGGCTCAGCCGGGTGCTCCAGCCCGTGTGCTCGGGGCCACCAGTGCGGCCAGCCCCGCAGGCACCTCCCCAGCACCAGGACTCGGGGTGTCGCAGCCTCAGAAACGTGGACACCCCAGTAACCCACAGCCACCCTTGTCCCTGTCCCAGGGCATCCCTGTCACACCCCCAGCCTGGCGCTCCCCCACCTCTTCCAGCCACCCCCTGCCCCTTCAGCACACCCTGACCCATGAGCTGAGCTGCGCCGGTCTCAGCCCTGGCAGCCACGCTGCTTCAATTAAGCCCTCATTAATTTTTCAGTCTCCCTGCGCACCCTGCGTGCCGGCGGTTTGCAGTGGCACTAATTGATGTCTTCTCTACTTAAGCACGTAAGAACCAGCAGCGGGTTGCCCTGCCGGCATGGAGGGGCTTATCCCGCCGCGCTCGCAAGGAGGCTTATGGTGAGGCTTTGGGGCCAGACAGAGCCACGTGCCCAGCGCCCGGCGGAGGCTGCTGGTGTGACCCCAAACCTGTGGGGCTGAATCACCCCATCCCGGGTGGGAATCCAGCCCCGGACAGGGGTGGGGTGCAGGGATCAGCTATGGGGGGGTCCCAGCCCTCCTGCCCCCAGGGTGGGTGGGTGATGGATCCCTGCAGCCCCGCTACATATACACAGCTGCAAATATTTGTGTCTTTTTGTAAACCAGCCCCTTCTCGCCTCCGGCTGGGGCAGTTTCTGCAGCTTCATGCAGTCACCTCCCCAGCGAGGGTGGGTGCACCTGAGAGCAGGGCTGGGCCAGGGGATGCTGAGCCATGGGGAAGGGCAGAGCACCCCACGGCACACCCCAGCCCCGCTGGGGACCGGGATGGGGACCAGCCTTGGCTGGGTGCAGACTTCATCCAGGCTCGGTGGCCACCAGCTGCAGAGGGGCTGCTGCGGACGGGCCCGGGTGGCACTGGGATCACAGCGGGTGGCACTGGGATCACAGCGGGATGGCCAAGGTCACCGGGAGGAGCCGTCAGCGATCGCCATGGAAACTCTCCACGTTTGGTTCTGGAGATCAGAGCCTGTTTTCTCGGGCCCTTTCCCCTCTGCGCTTCAGCTGTGCCAAGCAAGGAGGGCCGAGGGGTGTCCCTGCGTCCCCTCCGCACAGGCAGCGCGGGGCCCTGCGCCGGGTGCCCGGCAGGGCGATGCGGGCAGCGTGGCTCCTGCTGGCCCTGAAGCGCACCAAGAGGATTTTGGGGTGATTCGGCATCAGCTGCCTGCAGGGACAGGAGCCGGAGGAGGCGGGTGAGTGGGGCAGAGTGAGGAGGAGAGGGAAGCAGGGAAGCAGCAGCAGAGAGTGGCAGGAGGGGCAGGAAGCACAGGGGGGCTCTGCTCAGGACTGAGGACCAGGCAGGCACCTCCGGGCGGGCAGGGCCAGCAGGATGATGCTGAACCCAGCACTCCCCGCATCCCAGTCCCAGCATCCCTCCTGCATCCCAGTCCCAGCATCCCCCCCCGCCCCGCATCCCAGTCCCAGCATCCTCCCCAGCATCCCAGTGCCATTTCCCCTCCCCAGCATCCCAGTACCCTCCCAGTGTCCCACCTCGAACACTCCTGCGGCCCCACCCGGCTGACTGACAGCTCTCCCAGCCAATGGG
>VZTV01081975.1:0-36151 GCA_013400875.1 Anhinga rufa | reverse complement strand
GGAAGGAACTGCTCGCACGGCGAGCTGCGGGGACGGGGGGGGATTGCCACGGAAAATACCCCCGCCAGTGTTTTTTGCCTTGGTCCCCGCCGGCTGGGTCCTGTGCCCCGCACGGACGGCCCCGGTGCCCGCCGCCCCGGGGACCGGCGGGGGCCTGGGGCATCCCCCGGCTGGGGCGGGGGGCGCACGGGGGGGTCCCACCAGCAGCCCTGGGGCAGCCCCCCGCGGCGGGGTCCGGGACCGGGGGCTGCCACAGCTGCCCCCATCGCTCCCTCCCTCCCGCCCTGCCTGCCAGGCCGGCTCCTCGCCAGAACGTGCCTGCGCCTCCCGAAGTGATAAACCTCCCCTTCGGCTGAGCGTGTTTTCATACCGTGAGCTGGTGTTTTATTCCGTGGGCAGGCACGGGAGCTCGGGATAATTTCAAGTCAACAGACTTTATATTTTTCCCGGCAAACCCCAAGGCCACGCGATTTACTTGGCTCGTGTTCCCCCCCTCCCCACTTCCAGGGGCAGCAGTTACAGGACACGCCACTTCTGCCTCCCGAGCCCATAAATATACAAAGAGATACAAGTTCGAGGCAACATAGAAGTGTTAATTCTGTTTAAAACGAAAAGGAAGACGTCTGCTTAAGCTAGGGAAACAATCCCAGGGACGACTCAACGCTTTGTTCAAACTGGCAAACCCCCCTTTTTAGAAAATCTGTTTTGTTTTCAATAGGAGGAGTGCTTTTTAAAAACCATGTTTCAGACACCGCTTAGTAAGTCACAAAATTCACAACCAGCCACGGCATCTGATGTTGCCTGTCAAAGAACCACCGGAGCGGGGTAACTGTCACCACTGAGCCAGCAAACCTGTTCCTCTTCCCTCCTCTCTGCACCCAGGCAGTGTTAATGTTATTTAAATGTGCTTCATTGTTCCTATAAAAATATTTTCTGAAAATGAGTAACAATAATGAAGAAGAGAGAGTATAAAACTGGATTTAGGCCCACAGCATATAATTTAGCGACAGATCACCCATCTCCATACACATGCTGTTTATTATGGAAACACGTTTAAAGACATGCGATGACACCTAACTAGATAGTTAGTGCAACACACGCGTAAGTGCTCGGTAACTGATCAAATTTTAAAGCACTGGGTTTGTCGTGTTTATTTTCCCAAATGCCAAAGGTGATTATACCTTATTAGAGGTCGGCAGCTCGTCCAGTTTCAGAGTTGCTTCACCTTTAAGTCATTTCTATGTTTTCCGAATCCTGCAAAGGATTCAACCCACAAATTTATATTGTTTATCCCACTGATTTTAGGAAAAAAAAAAACACTTTTTTTTCCAGTTTAAAAAAAAAAAAAACAAAACAGAAAGGCAAAATAGTCCCAGTTCAACCTAATAACTTGCATGCCACGTTTCAGCTTGGAACAGTTCTCTCCGGCAGCGTTACACAACTCCGCTACAGTAGTTGCCCTGCAGTAAGGGAGAGCACCCTGCCTTGGAGAAGCAGAGATTATATAACGGTGAGAAGCAGCCAGGGACGCGCGGCGAATGGACATGTTTAAATGCGAGCCAAAACAAAAGAAGTGCCTGAGAACACTGAAACATTTTCTTTCTCTTCCCTTGGCATCTGAAAAAAAAAGGTCTAAGAGCCAGACTGGCACCTATCCTGCTAAAGGAAATGGATTTATTACCCAGGCTTTCTTTTTTAAATCTTGCACTCCTTGCTTTTTTATTTTGTTAAAAGTAGAGATGTTATTCCCTGACCTATATCAGTATACACAGATGCTGAAAAAAAATAGCTTTCCTTTGTCAGATGCCAGCTGTGAAAACTGGGAGGAAAGCTACTGCCGGGAGATTTTAGGAAGCCCTGATGCATTCGTAGTTCAGACCGGCTCGTTTTGCAGGGTGAGGGTTATATTGCCCTATATCGCATTGCCACTGCTCGCCCCACCTTCCTGGTGGGGCCCAGCCATGTTTGTGCCCCGTGTCACTGATGTTCTTGCAGCTCAAATCCTAGCAGTGAACAGAGAGAGCAGTTTGCAGTGAGGGGTGAGAGACAAGAGGCAGAAAGCGACAAAACCAGAGCCTTCAAAATGCTGCATTTGCTCAGCAAGTGGGGCCCTGTGACTCACAACACGACAGGCAGAGCATAGCTCTGTCGCGGGGATTTTGACTATTGCGTGCTATCAGCTGGGCCCAGGTCTGCCAAGGGCCGGAGGAAGGATGGAGGCCAATGAGACGATGCTGTGCAGTTTCCTGGGATGAGTAATCCAGGCAGTTTGCTCAGACTTCAGTGGAACCGCTGGGTGACTGAGTCCTTCTGTAAGGCCCCGGTCCACAAGTACATGATCCTCTGCTTTCCTCATAGGATTTCTTCTCTCCATCATTACTGGGGGATTAAATCCTTTCATGTCAACTAATTTTAGCGTGAAAGCAACGAAGTGACACACATGCCGTACATAATATGAGGGCCATGCAAGCTGCGTGCTGTAACCTCGCCTGCACCACTCTCCTAGTGCACCCCAACACCGTTGACCATCCTCAGGACATGCTGCCACGAAAAAAACCTCTCGTTTGGCTGCTGAAGGGGAGCTTCCCCCTCCTAAAACAGCTCAGCACAGCGATGGCTCAGTACAAGAAATTTTACCGCATCTACAAATGACAGTGTTAAGTTTATCTCATCTCCCACAATGCCGAAATGCTGATGGATGCACCACAATTCATTTTCTACTCCCACGGTCCTCCTCCTACACTCCACCTTTTCATTTCTCTACTCCTACTCCTGCTCCCGCTTTCCACTCCTCTACAATACAATATCTCCTATCATCCTTAGCATCAACTTATATTTTTTTCAAATTAAAGACCTGAAGATTGCCTTTTATCATCACTGGAATAAAGTGCAGCCTTCTATTCATATTCTGGGCTCGAGGCAGCCAAAATAAAGGATCTATACTGTCTTTTTACTACTGTCTGTATAATTAATTCTCTGAGGTTTTGATCAAATTCAGCAGGAGATTACATGAAGTTGAAAGCACTCGTACTCTATGTACAGCTCTTTTTTCTACACGTATGTGCACGGTGAGAGAGTACAAACGCTTTAACAGAACAAAAAGCAGCGATGACATACCAGTATGTGCCTGGTATCATAAGAGCTGGGAGAAAGCTTATTTTCTGAGGAAGGACCGGGGAGTTCAGCACCTCCGGTTTCCTCCCACATCTCTCAGAAGGGACTGACTTTGGCCTGTAGTCCGCACTTCTGAGGAGTCTGCGTATGGAAGGGGTGGCATGGCACCTCAAGCACATCCCCTCCCAGCCCAGGGTGACTGAAGGTCTCCCCACACAGCAGGGCTTGGACATATCCTGGGTGGACAGGGCATTCACACTGCCCAGATTAGGGAGTTTGAGGTGCCTGAAGCTTTCCCAACCAGTCTTACACAGCCTCTGGATAAAGGCAGCCCCTCCACTGCACATTTCGGAGCAGGAGTTTAACTTTGCTGCTGTGAGTTACCTCCTGGGAGTGTGCACCTCTTCCCATCAACCACACAAACCACAGAGGGAGTGTAAGGATCTGCTAATCCCTCACCATGATTTGGTGGTGCTAATGCCCCTACTCCCTTTCCATCCTGCCCTTTGCCTCCCACCTCGCACAGCAGCACCCACAGGCAGGTCGGGGTCTGGCTGGCCCAGGGAGAGGGGGGTGTCACATTCAGGGTCACTCCGTGGTCAATGGAGGGAAACACATCACCCCGCAGGTGATTTGCCACCCCAGATGGCGGAGCTGACTGGCCACGGGGATGCCAGGCTCTCAGTCCAAGTAGTTCACACTCATTTTCAGCCAGCTGCTTTCAGGCCAGCAAATCCCACCCATCACATTTTATAGCACATGGAAAACACGTAATTGCTGCTTCTCCTGCCATTGTGTCCCTTGGATTTTCAGGGCTCCAGAAGCATCCGGTGGCTCAGTGCAAGCCAGAAGTGATGGGCAGGACGATGCTGATCTCAAGGGATGCTGATCTCAAGGGATGCTCAAGCCAAACAAGTGGCACTCAGCCTTGCCTGGCACAAACTTTTACCTTATTTCTTGTTATGCAACGGATGCTAGCACCTCTACACCCCAGCAGGGCTGCAGCCCTCCCGAGCAAAACAGTAAGGAAAAGGCCATGCCGCACAGCATCGGGCTAACAGGCTAACTGGGCACTGCGGAGAAATGGCAAAAGAAAGGCAAAATGATTAGTCCTGCTTTGCAGGGGGGGAAATTGGGCCAACATGAGCTCACATAATGTGCAGAGGACCACACAAAGGAAGCAAGTGCAGAGACAGACTTTGAAGCCAGGTCTACCAAGTCTCAGTCCTTCCGCTTAAACAAGTTCATGTCACCAAATAGTTGTCAGGCTACTTGCTGATAAGGGGTTTGAAGTTACCTTGTCTCAGCTCCACCTCCTGCTACATATATGTGAAAGTCCTTAATGCTCCCAGTAGAGTCAGAAAGGCCCTCTGGATTTACATCTGTATGGCTGAAATTAGGGCCAGGAGAGCTTCATAAATGCTGGCTGCACTGCCTGCCTGCAGGCAGGCAGGCTGAGGCCACTGGACCTGTTTCGGAGTTGAGAACTGCCAGATCCTCTCAGAGTGTGGTACAGCTCCAGCCCCCAGAACACCTCCACACAGCCCAGCCCTTCTCAGAGGAGATGGGGAGCCATGTCTGGAGATGTGAAAGCTGCCCAAACAGCCAAATGCCATCTCCTTCATCTCCTCACCACCTGCCCCGGGGAGCTAGGCTAACCAAAGCTCTCGCAGCAGCTGCTGCATCCTCCTCTTCCTCCTCCTCTTCCTCTTCTTTCCCCTCCTCTTCACAGCCAGCAATCAACAGCAAGTCTCCAAACTGGACAGCAACAGCCCGCAGCCGACCCTGTCCTCCTTCCCCAATTTCTCTATAGCAGCTTGGGTGGCAGCAAGCAGCCGCAGGGCTTGGCAGGCATCGGTGCCAGGAGGAAAAGCAAAAGGGAGATGTCAAGAGGGGTGAAGGCAGGGTTGTGCTCTCCAGACTGGGAGATGGAGCTGCTGGGGGTGGGCTCCGAAAATCTCAGTGCAGGCCTAGTGGCTGCTGAGGTTGGACCACCCTAGCTTAAAAGAAATGCCATAATAAATATTTAGTTAAATAAATTTAAAAAGGATTTAGTAAAAAAAAAAGTATACTTTTTTTAAAATAGCTAGCAAAAAAATTTACTTTGTATTTTTGGACAATTTCCTTTGATGTTGTTCATACCTCATTTGTCTTCAGCATCTGCAAAAATGTAAATAATTCAGATTTCAGGGCAAGGTTTCATGGAAACCATTTCTAAGTTGCACTATTTGAAGGAATCAGAATTTAATTTTAAATTTCCTTGTGCAAGAGTTAACATCAGAAGCGCTTGTATGTTTTTCCAGTCAAAGAAAAGAAATAATAATATGAGTTTGCTGGTTGGTGCAACTAATGCAGCTCAAATTCCCACTAAGTGGGGCTCTTACTTAGCATTTGGACAAAACCATGTTCACTGAATAAGCTCAAGTGAGGCATACATTACTGGGAACCACAGTCTGCTGCCACATTTCATAAACAGAAGAAGAAGGTAAACTGAAGAAAATATTTGACACAAACTCATCTCTCAACTCACTCACAATCTAGGCTCAAGACCTCCCTTTTAAACATATATCCTCTCACACCCACGTATACACATCCAAAAGCGAAAGACTGAACTACCATATGCCTGAGAAATGATCCTTATTGGGATTGTCACAATAAATACCAAAGGTAGTGTCTACGTAATGATATCTGTTTTTAATGTGTCATGTGCAATCACTGGCTGTGATGTAAAAACAGAAGGCAAGAGTTTATCAGGTTTCAGATTCAGCTGAATCACCCGGCTCACCCCTATGCAAAGGCCAATGTGCCTGGAAGTAAACACAGTTCAAGTGGTATGTATGTTTTCCAGGGTGTTGGGTTTCTGTTTTGTCGTAAATACTATCTATTACAATATTCTCCCACATCCTACGGTCAATGTTTCAACATTTTCAGGTGCGTTTCTCATTTCTTGTTTTCCTTGATATATTGCTGGAGGAAAAACTGACTGGCTTCACATGATAGCTTTTGTATATTAAATAATTTTATTGTGTTTGAGCAACAAACTAAAAACAGGATGCTTGACAGTTACGGTATAATCAGTGGTTTCTCTTCAGCCTGTAGGAAGGAAAATTCATGGCATGGTACAATGCAATGCTTGACAACTATTTCACCTTCTTTTCCTTTGTTTCACTGGAAAACTGATAGCTACCTGTCATCAACAAGAAAAACAATGTATAGCCAGAACCAGCATGGAGGCTGTGGCATAATAGTGTCTTACTTTAAAAAGCAAATATATTTTTCCATTGTTGAATTTGTGCTTGAAAATTATACTTATATATGTATACAACTGTATTTGTATACAAATCAGTGCATTATGTATACACTACACAAACGTGTGTTGGTATATACATTTTATGCTAGATTTATATAGATGGACACGTGGTTAAACAATAATAGTAAGACAGTATTTTGACATATATGCATATATTCCTCGCTGCTGGTGACTAACACATTACAGAAGGCAGTGTTTGGGCAGGATGCTCAATAGGTGAGGTTTGTAGTGTATAAATACTGTCCACGGTGTAAATGTCTACAGCAGAAAGACAACAACCTCAGGCAGATACACTCTCTTTCTTCTTGTGAAACACAGTAACTCTGTGCTTTTTTTTTACCTCTCTGTAAAATGGGTATAAAAAATGTCCGCCCATTGCAACACCATTAGTTAAAAGTTTAAGTGCTTTGAGATCTGCTGCTGCAAATGCAAACCTTGCTTATGTCTGGCCTGCAAGGAAAATATACTGATGAAACTGAAAGCTCTGAGGTCCCAGCAGCAGGTTGTGCCTGAAGGCAGAAATATACCACGTACCAGCCTGAAAACATAAGAAGAGCAACCAGTAGTTTCAATTTTGCATTTGCATCTGCCAAACCCCAAATAGTGAACCTCAACCAGCATCAGACAAGCTCATGCCACGTGATCAGTAATAGGAAGGTACATGGCAGGCGGCAGCTTGGTGGCTTCTCTTCTTACCCAAGAAAGAGATGGGGATCTGCAATGAGATTTAGGAGGGAGCTAGAGATGCATCAGGTGTGAGGGCCAAATGGTGGGGCTGTTCAGATCCGTCCACCCACACGTTACAGAAATGCTGCTACAGCTGCAAAGAAATCAGCAGTAGCTCCCTGAAAGCCACCCACTTTCACTCTTTGCTCCAGTTGTGGCTACCAACCTCAATGGCTGATGAAGCAGCTTGCAACAAAAAAGCCCAAAACCCAAAAAGACCCCAAGCAAACAAAAACCAAAGTAGAGTCTCAGACAGCAGCTGGACTCTATGGTATCCCCTCTTTGCTGGGGTGGGGATCAGTTCATTGAGACACAGCCTCAGAGGGACACTTTGTCCTCTCCGATGGGTGCCAGAGCTGCTGGAGAATGGGAAATGCTATGAAGGGGCAAAAGGGAAAGAGTGAGCGGAGAGAAGAAAGACAAGAAAGAAAGAGTGGGGGAAGCTAAGGAAATCACAGAAAAAAGTCACAAGAAGGGAAAAACCAGCAAGAAAGGAAAGGAAAAAGATAGAAAGGAGGAAAATGTGCATGAAACAAGGAGAGAAATGAGACTTGGCCAGTGTACAAAGAAAGAAGACATGTATCAAAGCACCCCAAATTGGAGCTTTTGGAAAACAAAGAACGTACAAGAATACTTAAAAGGCACTGAAGGACTGTCATCCCAGAGCTGTGCCTCCAAGGGACAACGAGCAACCTCCGCAGGTGTCCAGGGCAGGTCTGTATGGGTGTCTCCCAGAGGGCTCACCCTGGCCACATTCACCCCACCACAGTGTGCCTTGTGGAGATTTAATGGACAAACGGATCCAGAGCTCCTGCCCCTGGTGCAGTCAGAAGTAATTTTGCAACTCCACAGTTTACACTGCAGTGAAGTTCACCTGGTCAAGCAAAGCTGGTCCTGCGCCTCACTTTCTGCCATGTGTCAGCCAGTCAGCATTTCCTTTCCCTTTAATCCTGGGGCATGGCTGACCTTGTCCAGCAGCACCCACAAGTCTAAAGTACCCCCGGGCTGAGCTTCCCTGTGGTGTTTCCAGCAAAGCCAGGAGGTGCTGCAAAAAGACACAAGATTTGGAGTTAGCCAGCAAAGGAGCCCTTGCCCAGTGGTTCTCCGTCCCAAACAGCGGGGCAAAACGCATTGACTGACAGGCTCAGGGATGCCAGGCACTGACAGCTCTTGATGAAGTGATATATCAGGCAGCCAGCTGCTCTCTCCTTGACCCACCTGAATAAATGCCAAGGCACCCTCAGCATTTCTTGCTAGCGTTCTGCCCAGGAGGACCCAGCAGTAATAGCCACCGAGTATTTGGATACACACTTGAAGAAGGACTCAGGAGTCAAAATAAAATGGACAAGGGATAAAAATGAATTTTAAAAAATTCCTTAACAAATGTTGGTTTGTTAAAATCTTAAGCCTTGTATAGTTTTGTTGCCAAACTGCGTTTTTACATTTCGGGAAATTCAGTGCAGAAAAACAGGACTGCTTGTTACTTTTCCAGATCTGCCAGATGTGTCTTCCTTTCAGTTGACATCTTCCTATAATTTTTTTTTAGTGAAACCTTTTCTTACAGCTTTTTTTTCTTTTCTACGTATACACCTAATCTTACTCTTTGTAAAATTGCCGTGGTGTGATTGAAAAGCCACCTTGCAAACAAGCGAGGAGCACTCTTTTCTTACAAGACTCAAAAAGCATTACCCTCTCTGTGAAACTTCCTGCAAAATAAGACCTCTATCACGAAAGACAAGAAATTAAATTCTAGATGCTGAAAGTGTTGTGTTAAGGCTTTAACACAGCCAGGCAGAGCTGCCTTCTCCATTGTTCCTGAACAAGCCTTTCCAGCCACTCGTGATGTCAGGAGGCGCCATTCAGACAAATAACAGCAACCCACATCTCTGTGGATTCTCCTCAGCCTCCATAAATAGGCACTTTCTTTGCTGCTCCATCATGTGAATCTAATGAGGAGGTTTTTTTTTAATATCGGAACTAAATCAGGAGTGCAAATACAGGCACCGGTCTGACCCTGTCTAGACCCTTCTTCCTCAACCCCCTGTTAGCAGAGGGGCACTTAGGGTGTGAAGCAGATGTACAGCCTCCTCCAGAGCAACACTCAAAATCCTGTACAGCAGCGTGTAACACGTTCAAAGTCAGGTCCCCAAACCAGGCAGGGACCATGCCTCAGCCTGCTAAAAAAGACAGAGGTGAGGAAAGGACTTACCCTCTCTCGTTCCCCAGGGTTGTGGAGATGATTTTGTTTGTCACCAACGGCCTCCAGCTTTGTCACCCTAGAGAATGACCAGTGGACAATAACTGCATTTTACACTTCTTATCTTACAGTGTTGGCATCTACATCATTCAGACCCCTCCAGGACACCAACTTTAACCAGCGCTGAACATCTGGCAGCTTGAAGAGGCGGAGAAAGAGTGAAGAAAGCGATGTTCAGTCATCTTATGAAGGTCTCTGTGAAGGGTGGAAGGTAGCTCAAGAATGGGCCTAACTGCTGAGGCAGGAGAAGGAGAAGACAACAAAGAGAGAGGACAGGGGCAAAGAAGCCCAAAAAGTTGTCATCATGTTCCTAAAAAGCTATCAAAATCTGGTGGCTGCGAGGTGAGATGATCGCAAATGTCACGGTTTGAGTACATGAAATTTCTCAGTAGCTGACTGGTTATCAAAGGTTGTAGCTTGCAGATGATGATGGCTAAATATTTCTGACTCACCAGAACAGCTCTCATTTTCGTTTGCTTTTCTGACAAATCTTCAGGAGCATGTCTTTGCCCTACTGCAGTTTTGCAGCATTACGGGTTTGCATTACAATCTTTCCCCTCGATTGTTTTTTCTACAGGGACAACACAGTACTCTAACACAGCCCAGGCTGCAGAAGCAGTCACACAGATCACCTTCATCCACTCCTTCATTTTCAGCTTGATCCAGCTGCAGGTAAGAAAGGAGACTCAGTGCTTGCTGGTACTGTAAAATCAGCAGCCAGAGTAGCTCAGCAGCTTGCAAAACATCAGCTGTGGAGCACTGGCACATCGATTACACAACTCTTCATCCCAAGCACTGCTGTTACAGCATGGGTAGCGACTCCTCCTTCATCATCAAACCCAAGATTTCCTTATGGTGGTCAGAAAAAGCATCTATTTGAGTAAAGTCTGTGAAGTCGTGCAAACGGGTCTTCAAAAACACCTACGTCAATGGATTCTTTCTTTGATATTTTAATCAAATTCATGTGCCAATGTCAGATGAAATCAGCACATCTCTTCCTCAGTGGGGTTACTGTCTAGCTGACAGACTGCTGCATGTGCAGAGATGTCTGAGCCAGCCAACAAGATCTGCAGCTGAACAAGGAAGTGGGTAGGTGCCATGGAGGTAAATGCAAGGTCAAGAAAATGGCTATGGTGAGCGCAAAGGTAAATGCTAAGCAGAGCAGTGACAGGCATCCAGAAGGGATTTTTCGCAAGCATCCTGGCATGCTGTGTTGCACAGCTTGCTCTGCTCCTGTAGGTTTTGAGCAAAAGCAGTCTGTGACAAATATTTTGAGAGTGCTTCACAGGAATCGAAGCTGCGAGATGTTGAATCTGCACTGGCAGAGCCAAGCACAAAAAGTGGTGAGTGAACTTTTTCCTACCCAGATTGTACTGCAGAATAAGTTTCCTGATTTGCAGAGGCTTTTTACACTTCTTGTCATAGGCAACCCTGCTGTGGAAAAGTATCTGGAAACCTCTTCTGCAAAACCTTGGTGGCATATCTTCTTTGAATCAACTGGGGGGAAAATAGGCCAAAAATTTTGAAAGTCATATGAACAACCCACGAAAGCTGTTGAATGCTCATGTTGGGCATCATCTTGCAGCAGACAAGGAGAGCAGCCTGGCAGCTGCTGCGCTCAGCACGATAGCAGCACCGTGTTGTTCCCTCATGGATGATTCACAAGGGCTTGGTGAGGGAAGCAGGCAATTTGCGATGGGGATATCTTCTAATGCAGCGATTTTGTTAGAAACCAAAAGAGCAACCCAGCCTGTTGGAAAAAATTCAGAAGTATGATTTTCCTTCTGAGAAGACAACAGCTTTTGTTAGCCATATCACTGCGGGCACAGCAAGAACGTGGGAGAAAAGCCCTGTTTCTCAGTATAGTGCATGTGGCTTGCACAAAACCTTTGCTCAGCTTAGTTGGGGGAAAATGGAGTTAATTAACTTGTTACGGCGGTAAAACGGGCCTCTGCTGCCTTCTAACAATATCTCCAGGCAAAGGGGAAAGTACCTGCAATCTTCCCAGTCATAAGGTGGAAGAGCGGCTTTCAAGTCGTTTTTGTGCTGTCCAAGGCTTCTAGGGAGATGGGCGTTTAAGAGCCTGTGTGCAGCTTCGTTTAGCAGTTTAACGTGTGGGTAAGATTCACCTGCCATGACTCAGGCATCTAAAACCTAATGTTTAGGTCCTTGCCAACCACCTTCAGCTCCATTTGTAGTTGAGGAAGAAAAACAGGCAGAGAAATTCAGTTATCCAAAGCCTGGCCTGTAAGCCAGGAGAGCCGAGCAGTCCTCTGTTTTGACTTGATGGGAACATTGTAGAGGAGCTAGCACTGACCTGGACAAGAGTTACCTCAATACCTCCACTACTGGGTGCAAAGCCCAACCTTCCTGCAGGCTGCTAGAGATATGAGTGCAGCTGCTTCAAAAGCCCATGCTCATTCTCCAAGGGTAATCCCAACCCTCACAAAATCAGACATCAGAGCAAGTCGACAAGCAAAAGTGTTGATAAGCTTTGGCTCTGGCTCAAACTTTACAGTCACACCACTGACAGGGCATTGACCAAGAAAGCCCTCCCTCAAAGCAGTATTTAAAAAAAGTAATCTGCCTTCACAATTGTCAATCAACTGCCTTTTTCTAAGGCCTGTCAAATGCTTGATCCAATCTATGTCAAATATCAACTGATACTTTTAAGGCAATTTCTGTGTTTGAAGACAATGTGCTGGCTAGCACCGTTGCTTCAATTCTGCATGGAAAACCTTCACATATTGCTAAGTTTTGAGGTGACTTACAGGTGCCCAGTGGCAGTAAAGACTGAGAGGGTGTGTATTTTCTTTATACAAAGGTGAATCACATCATTCCAGACAATAAATTGAAGGCAGCAGCCACGCTATATACAACACCATTTCTTAACCAGAAAGATCTTCATCTTGAACTGCAAACCACCTTCTTTTCTGTAAAATAAATGCACAGTTAAATGTAAAATTGTATGTTTGGTAGTACTGTGCAATAATAGTATTGATGGTATTAAAAAAAAGACTATTATTTAAAAGCACCTTTGTACTTCACTTTGATAAAAGCTACATAATTTAGCAATCTGTGAGTGTTGTTCAACCTCTGCTACTGAACTACTTCAAAACACCATGCCAGTGTTGTAGACTTAGTAGCAACTTAAAAATTAATATGTTGACCTGAAAATGGGCTCGAGTCAGTGGAAAGGGAGAGAAGATTGACAAGGACTTTAAAGTCTGATCTAACCACATGGATCATAGTCAGAATTACCAATGGCTTCCAGGAGATCAGAATATTCTTGTTCAGAAGAGCTGTGGATGGGGTCAGCTGGTACTGGTGCTACAAGGTAAGGTAGATTTCCCCCTCTCAGATTGCTCCCTTCACCTGTTAACCTGGTATTATAAAAAAGACTCGTCTTCACTAGCTGCTCTGCTGCAGGGCTCACCTTATCTACCAGCAGAGAACGCTGATTTCATATCAGAGGTGGAGGCAGAGCAAAGAGCGATGGGAAGGCAGGGTGACCAGTGGAGCGGGAATCTCACAGCAGCAACCAGGGATTCCAGGGTGTCAAAGCATCCCAGGAATGCACTGACCATGGCAAGAGGATTTTTTTGTCTTTTCGTGAAGGTAGGAAGAACTACTTCAAAGCAATGTGCGCAGAAAGGGGATACAAACTGAGGGTCCAGGAAGACACCAGCAAGAAGCACTGAGAATGAACTTATAGAAAATGGCATGAAAGACTGTCTAAAGCATGGAAAGAAACACACACTAGCAGTGTCAGGCTCTCCAAAGATCTGCTTCACTGAAAAGAAGCAAAATCTTTTTGCAAGAGTCTTCAGCCAAGGGCTTCTGGTACCTACTAAGTGGAGCATGCACAAACCCACACAGTTAAGAAGGGAAAGATTAAAGAGGAGCAGGAGAGACTTTTCAGAAGACAGCTATGTTCAGTGCCAGAAACATCTTGACTATGAATGGGACTCTTCACCATTAGAAGTGAGACACTGATTTGCAAAGCAATGCTGCACCAAGAGGCAGCAGGAAAGGTTTTGAAGAGTGAACCTGCTTTTGCTGAACACAGCACCTCATGGTCAGCTCAGAGTTAGAGGATCAATTCAGCAGTGAGCATTTGTGAACTAGATAGATAGAAAAGCAGAACCCAGCCTTGAACATGCAAACCATAAAACTGTTCATGGGAATGGAGAAGCAACGCTAGGGTCAGATGCCAGGTTTCTCTGAGAGAAGCTGTACCATGGGGCAAGGCTTCACGAAGGTGAACAAACATGAAGGCTCTCAGGCAGTCATCCAGGTAACCTGGGATGAATGCCAGGGATGCATATCCCCTGCAAGTGCATCCCTTTAACTCAACAGGTAACAGCTGAGGGTAAAAATAGGGAATTCTTACGAAAACTATGAAAAAAACCGAAGCAAAATAATCTGTGATACCCCATGAGCTGAAACTCTGGCACACACAGAACTGTGTGCATGTTTGTAGGGGTGAACTGTAGACTCACAGAAGCATTAGGTGCTTGTGGAGGCACTCCTGCTTCCTTTCAGGTGAGTATTAAATCAAAGCAGACCTACTGGGGAGACAGCCATTCAACTTTTACAAAAGGAGGAAGAAGAGCAGCCTCCAAGACCAGCTGGCCCTTTTGCCCTGTTAAAACATTCTGGCTTGAAACAGCCCCAGCTTCTGTTAGCCAAGCACCAGTATCCTCAGACCGTGAGAAATACAGATTCTTTTTCTCCCCTCACTAGTTTCTTCCTCCTCAAATATTTGCTTATCTATTTTTCTACAGAAGACACAATTATCAGTCCAGCTCATCGCCTCCTTCACCAACACCAGCACCACCAGAAAGGAGAGATTTCAGTTGACTTTTGGCCAGAGCCAGAGGGGTGATCCTGCAGTGCCTGGGGCCAGTGGCCATGCAGAGGAGCAGGGTGAAGCCACCCACAGCAGAGCAATCCTCCCACACAGGGACTCGCGGTGAAGCTAAAGCCGCTCTTCATTAAAACACACCTACCTCATTTCTGTCACTAAGAAGCAATTGCGTCAAGAAGCACCACTTTGTAGCAACACCCTTTGGGGAGATACGATGCACTGGATCTGGGTCACCTCTCCCAGCGTTTGAGGGACATCTGCACTGTGCTGGGATATGGGAGCAACCTAAAGCAGGTGTTGACATCTGTTCCCAGCAGTGCCTCTTCTAGCAGCTGCGAAACCCCATTGAGCTGATGGTGCTCTCAGCGCTGCAGACACGGTGTGGGCACGGTTTATTGCAGTGCAGAGGCTGGAGGAGATGGCCTCAAAAGGGCACTCAGCAGCAGAGCAGCCCGGAGGACAGGTCCTGTGGTGCACAAGTTTTCTTACATTGGGCATCCTCACCATTACCTCTGCCACACGGAGGAGAGCTGCACAAAGCTATCACGCTACGGGGGTGTTTATGGGCTGAGATAATCTCTCCTCTAAACAGGAAAGAAGCATATAAAGTGGGTGTACATTGGGAAGGATCACAGAACATGATAAACTGGTATTTGGCATTCAGCAATTACACCACAGCTCTCCCAGGCGCACGCACCGATGTCTGTAGGCACATCTTCCGCTTCCCAGCTGGAGCAGGCAGCAGGCATTCACATCTGTCTCTCAGGGTATACAGGCAGGTGGGCTCTGGCTAATCTGGGACTTCTTTTTTTATTTTGGATGGTTTGGGTGAGGATAAGACACAGGGACATTATAAAAGGTTTCTGTCCTGCAGGCCACTTTCACACCAGTGCAGTACACATGGAGGAACTGTCATCCTCTTCTGTTTTCAAAGGGCTCAAATTCGCCCATGTCCCACCAACTACATCGACCTTTCTGGGCTCCCGAGGAGACGGATTAAGGATTACACTTTATGGGGCCTTCCTCAGACGCTGTCAGCCATGAACATATCTGGGGGCATCCATCACCCTCCACTCCCGGCCAGCGCTGGCGGAGGCGGGCTTCTGGCACAGCCGCATCTTGTCACCCCTCTGCAGCTCTGCAGCCCCAGGAGAGCAGGCTCAGTCCTCCATCTGGGAAGCATCCTCTGGGGAGTGATTCCTCATTTTCTCCCAGCAAAGAGAGCAGGCGGCCTCTAGAAATGATGCATTTCAGTGCCATGATTTTATGGCCCTTATAATCAGCATAAGGCAAACATTCAGTTGGAGGAATAAGTAAATCATTGCGGACCAGAAAGAAGAATAATCCTTTGTGAGCATTTTCACAGGAGGTTATTGAAACACCAAGCAAACATAATCTGAGAGACTTCTTAAGCTTCAAAATATTTCTGTGAAGTATGCAAAAAAAGATAAATATATACTGAAGCTCTCTGTTCACGTCTGGGGTGGGAAAGTGTAGCTTCTTGGCCATGTATAGCAACCATAGCACCAGCAGTTAGGCACAGGAAGTTAAGAAGAATACCACAGACATTTTACATGTGAAGAGATAAGTTAGCTGGTCTGAAAATATTTTACCTGAGTAAGGGTGTGACTAGTCTATAGGGGTTAACATCTTTTTAGGGTGTAACAAGCTACAGCATTCCTCTTCCCTTGGGATAAATGTCCCCAGTGCTCCCACGGAGATTTCACCTGGGATGGAAAAGCCATTTATCAGGACATCGGCTCAAGGGGAAACCTTCCAATGTGCTAGGCGAGAAGGGGGACAAGAGGCACAACATCTGGCTGGGACCAAGAACTGCAGTGCATTTGCATGCAATTTCTCATTCATTAATGCAACTTCAGGAGAGATTTCAGAGCTTTAATCACTGCCATTGATTGTGATTAGTAATGATTTGTTGCAGTGGTTTGCAGTGCATTTCCTTATAATCCAGTTTAAGTATAAATCTGCCTTGGCAGTTTCTGGATAATTCAGATAGCCTCTAAGATTTGTTCCTATGGGAGCAAAAACCTGGGTCTTGTAACACCGATTTCCATCATAAAATGCTTTTAAAATAAATCAAAACAATTGTTTTCACTCAGGTCTTCGCACTGAAGCAGGAACTGTTTCTTGCCCAGCTGCTGCAAAACTATGACCCCATTTTTTAGAAAGCCTATTGTAACAATAAAATTGCTACATAAGCTTTAAAGGAACGAGTGTCAACTATCTTGTCATACCACAACATTCATAACACCTTCAGGGAGCAGAACAAACGGTTAAAAGGAAAGTTAGCTGACTCATTTCATGAGTAGCTGGTGTTAAGTTGTAGCAGCTTGGAAGTTAACAGATAAAAATGTTATCACAGCCAGCAGTAATATAGCCCTAACGATGACAGACAGACATGTATAAAATAAGTCCAATTAACTGTCTTAAACATGGGTTCATTTTGGATTTGCTATTAATATTCCAGTGGTATACTGGAGACCAATTGACTGCTGTAGTGTGCTTTAGAGGAAAAGTATTGCATTTCCGCATCTTCCGCTGGAGAATAATTTTATCTAAAGACAGACAGAGACTTCAAAGTGATGCTCCTTTCGGGTAACTAGGCCAAATTTTGTATTCAGTCACAGTGGTATAACTTGAGTTTACAGTAACTCCATTGACTTCATCAGCATAATTAACGGCTGGAACAACTTACCCAGCGATGCTGTGGACTCTCCATTGCTGGAAATTATAAAGTCCCAAATGTTTGGCTTGTTTGCTTGTTTTTTTCTGGAAAAAGAAAAAAAAAAAGATGCTCTAGTTGAAACTAAAAAGCCTCCCAGCTTGTGCTGCACATGATGTCAGACTAGAGGGTTATGTTGCCTCACTCTGACTTCATGATCCATGAACAATGGGTTTTGTTCACATGGGGGTTTCAGGAGCTCTAGGGTGGCATGGGATGGTGTGGGCAGCCTTACCCCCCAGCAAAAGCATCCTGGTGCAGTGTAGCTATCTCCATGTAGGACCGTTTTAATGGGGAGTGAAGCACATTCCTCCCAGAGACAAACCCTTGTCAGGGACCTTTGAACTGACTTAGCCCTAGACGTCCTGGGCTCAAATCTTTATCTCCATTCCTGCAAAAAAGCTAAAGCATGAAACTTGATACTCACAGTGCATTTGTCACCATCAAAAAAAACCCAGCATTTGAGTGTCTTTCTGTAAGTTTCTAGGCAATTATACACCTATGTCACCTGGATTATCAGATACCATGAGTTATTTGTTTATTTGTTATGTTTGGTTTCTGTGCAGTAAAATCATGTGTCACCATTTGAGGGGGTGAGCAGGTCTAGCAAATGGTTCAGAAAAGGGTAACATCTTTCCATAGTCCGATTAAAATCAGGGACTGTTGCTGTAAAGACTGTCTGAGGGGAGCCACAAAAACTATTAGTAGCTGCTCTGTCTGGCTGAATTCTGAGAATCATAGGGAGGAGAGGTGTGTTAACAGCAACATTTAATTTTTGTTGTAGTTACTTGATAGCTGCTGCAGTCATTTACTCCTAGGCAGGGTCACACTGCTAGGACTGAGGAGGTGCTGCTCGTCCCACACAACACTGTTACACCAGACCACGGCAAAATAGGGCGTTTATGCTCAAAATAGGGTAGGTTTGGAGCCAACAGCCCAAGCTAAATGCTGTGGAAGGCCCCAAGACCCTCAGCTTCTCTTTTTTTATAGGGAGAGCAAAAATAGTATGGGAAACTTGCCATAGGATTTAAATTTCTTCCCATGTTTCACATTTTATGCCTGATTCTGCTTCGTCTTGCAGCAGTAACAATTCCTCCCAACTCAGGTACGTAATGCTGGCAACCTCAGGCCACCCACAAGTCGGATGCATGGGGTGCTCTTTCAGTGCCTGTGACCCCGCCTGCACACTGCAGAGGCAAGCAAGCCACAGCCATAACCCTAGAGCTGCTGCCACAAGTGACCTTCTCCAGCACCAGCATGTCCTATCTAGTGTCCAGACCCATCCCATCTGGGTGGAAGGACTCTTTTTCCTTCTCCAAGATGCTCTCACCCTGCTCCAGGCATCACACAGAAATAGGCAGGAGGCAGGCAGGGGCTGTGCTCCCTCTGCCAGCTTCCCCCTCGCCCAGCTGCCTGCCCCCTCCCACAGCCCCAGCGCCCACCATCCTAGCACATACCCCTGGTGCTTGTCACCAAGAAATTGGGGTTTGGGTTTTTTTTTATTTGACAAGCATTAACCCAGCCTCACCTCCATACCTCTGTACCCTCTGCCCTTCCTCATCTTTTTAACTGCCATGCTCAGCTCTCATTCAGGTGAGGTGTGCAGAAAATCTCAGCGCCCACCAAAGTGAGAATGACAAAATTATGAAAAGAAAAAAAAACCACAAACACAGGAGTTTCACTCTTTTCTACCAGCTTAACACCATTTTCTTTCCTGAGCAATGGCTTGAGTGACCTTCTCTGGCTGGGAAGAACTGGGACAAGTAAAAATAATAATAATTAAATGCTATAAATAACATCCATCAACACCCCTGACACAGCCACAGATGGGACAGATTTTTCTCTGGGTCGCCTTCCCAGCTTGCCCTGTACTGTTACTGTACAACTCAGTAACCATTGTCTCTACAAGCAGGGGTGCCACACTGAAGGCTGCTCACCTTGTCTGCCCATTTCAGGTTTCAGCAGACCCCAGTGTGGTCATTAATGGGGATCCCCATGCCCCAAGCCTCTCCTTTCTCCCTTTCCACATCCTCTTTTCTCATCCTCCTTCCAGTTACGAGGCAGTGGAAAGTAAATACAGCTTCTCTTTCCCATCGCAGCCAAGAGAGGAGGGGAGCAGGTTTTCCCTTCCCCATTTCCATGTGGTGGCGAGGAGGGAGATCTGATTAACGTATTTCAGCACTTTTCCCAGGGCTGGGCGAGAGGGAAAGCTGCAGTGCTCACCCCCTCAGCTCTGGCTGATGGCCGGAGGTGATGCTGCTGTCTCAAGGCACTGGAAATCCTGGAGAGAAGCACGGACACCCCCCATAGTCCCCTGACCAGGCACTAG
The DNA here is from genome assembly GCA_013400875.1 of Anhinga rufa. NCBI lineage: Eukaryota > Metazoa > Chordata > Aves > Suliformes > Anhingidae > Anhinga > Anhinga rufa. The sequence continues at coordinate 16,805 of VZTV01081975.1, read as the reverse complement.
CTCCAGCTTTGGCCTCCTTGGCCATGCCCAAGCCTGCTCCCGTTACTGACACAGTGCTTTGGCAACTGAAGGAGACCCAAGGAAGGCTCAGGGAGGAATGTAGAATGCCCCCCACACCACAGTGAGGTTAAAATATTTCAGCGGTGGTGGTAAGATGGGTGAAAGCTGTCTGCTTCCTACATTGGCATCTAATTAAATGGCTGTTTGGAGGACGTGCTCCAGAAGGAGAAGAGAAAAAGAACACGTTACTGCCAGCAGCGCTGGAGAATTTGGACAAGCCTTGTGTGGCCTCTTTCAGCCTCCAATAACACCACTGCTGAGACAGAAATCCAGGTTCCTTTTAAACCTTTGCGAAATCCAAGGCTTGAGGAGCTGTGGGAGCTACAGCCCCAAGACGGGGGGAATGCGCAGCCGGGTACACCACAGCTTGGGGACTGGGGTGCTGCGGGCCAGGCATTGGCCCACCCAAGCCCACCTTGCTTGCTGTCCGGTGCAAACTGAAACACATTCCTTCAAAAGAGCAAGGCCTGCTCCCTTCCCCTCTTTACCATCATTTTTCCATGCAGAAAATGAACCACGTGTAACTCAGGGCAGGGCAAGGCTTTGGAAAGGCAGCCGTTCCCAGCCCCTTGGTTCACAGAGGCAAAACGTCAGGGTTGGGTATTTTAGTCACAGTTTTACTCAGTCCTATTATCATCGTCCTGCAGAAAAACTGCCTTGGGTGGCGGTTATGCTCAAACCAAACTACACATTATATGGAACACACGTACTCGGGGAGTCAGTACAGCCTGGAAGAAAGTGCATCCTCTCTAACATCTCTCCTTGGCAGATGCAGAGCTGCGAAGTCTCCTCCAGCAGGAACCCAGTGGCCAGGGAGCCCCAACCTGACATCCTGAACACGGGCATCGGCCTTGTCTCACATGGAGATTGATGCTGGGAGCAATAACATTAACGGCAAAGCTCCCATGGAAGTCAACGCACAGAGTCAGGCCTCCATGGCTTCTGTGAGTGAGTGACAGCCCACAACATTAAGCCCTGGGTGAGCAGGAGAGGCATGGCAGGCACCTGGAAAGACCACCGAGCTTGCTTCACCAGAACTTTAAAAATTATTGGATAGGGATAGGAACCTGGCTTCACTTGTTAAGGATTTTCACAATTGCAAATGCCCCTTAAATTAGGGTCTTTCCCCTGTGGAGGGAGAGGACACACGCTGAGCATCCTCTGCAGTAGCCCTCGCAGCAAGGAGTTACGGTTTGCCAGTTGCTTTTAAAACAGAAGGCGCTTCCTAGGAAGCAGGAGATGTTTCAGGTCTGGGACAGGGGGAAGCGTAAAATTAACAGCGGGTGGGACCACTGGCCTCTGTGGAGCTCCAGGATGCCCCTCTCCTCCCCGCCGCATCCGGCAGGACCCACAGCAGAGCAGGGCAGCCCACCTGCATCAGCCCCACCAGCCGTGGGGATGCCTCGAGTGGCTTTAGGCAGCCCCCATCCCTCTCCACCCCTCTGGTAGTAAATCACTCGGCTTGCAATGACAGAGGAACCAATTTGACTGAATTCAGGCGACTAAGCTTTCACACACCTGGCAGCTGCTTCTGATTTTGGAGTGATCGGAAACTCGAATTTACACCCTCACGATATCGGCATGATCCGGGTCTGGATATTGCCACTCAGCATCACTGCCAGCCTGATATAGCACTGCCACACTCAGGCCTGTGTATCTTGTGACTCTCCTAAAACAACCCTTTTCAAAATATTGCAATACTAAGTTGCTTTCAGGAGAGGGTGGGGGGGAAAGTAACTTCCAATAATTTCATTAAAGCAATATTTCCCAGGGTTTTAAACTCAATGATGACAGGGCCTTTTTGAGCAAAACACAGCTGCTGATCACATTGAAAGCAATGCTGCTGAGAAGTTCATTTCAGCTTAAAATTAGGCTAAACTTAAAGTATTCTTCCTTATATTTTATTTCCCCCTTTTCCTTTTATTTTCCCTCTTTTTGTCTTACAGCTTGTGGGTTTATAAATCCAGTTTTATAAAATCCAGTTTTATAAAACAATTTTGCATTTGCTGCTATGTTATGACTATTGTATTTAATATATATATATATATAATGGAATAACCCCTGGTCTAAACCTGGGAGGTTTTTAGGAGCAGCTGTTGGTATGTGCCTCCAGTTCCATTTTTCCCCTCAGAAAGCACTAAGCAAACATCCCCTCACCAGGGAGGCTTAGGGCGAGTTCACAGTAAAGTCTTTTTATATCCAAAATGGCAATTAGCTTGAGCAATCCCATTGATTTCAGGGAGTAATCGCTAACCTGAGGAACAAGCTCACAGCTTTGCCCTTAAATCCAGGCGGCTGTTTTGTTTGTACCTTTTCCCTTACCCAACATGGCTGCAGTGTGCTGAGCATCAGGATTCATTCTATTTAAAAATCAGCTCTAAAGATAAGATTATCTGTTATCTTTGAAAACTGCCTGGCTTTGCAGAGCATCTCCTCTCCCGGGCAGCCCGGGAGCGCATCCGTCACTGGCCCACACTAGTGGCAAGTATGTGGGCAGAGTCCAGCTCTTGAACAGGCAAAGCCCCTTTGCCAGCAGGAAAATAAGAACAGTCTCCAGTGTCGCCGCCGGTCAAGTGGAGCCCAGCGGCTGTCATGGCGTGGAGGGCAGGAAAACTCAAGAGCCTCCTTGGGAACCCCTTGACCCCAGAAACTTCTGGCAGCTGTTCCCAGGGTGAGCTGGTACATAACGCACTGAACAGGAGAGGGAGTTGTCTCTAGCTGATCTGCACAATGCATATGCTGGGGAACAGCTAGTATCCTCTCAGGCAAATTTAGGTGGGCAAATGCTTGCCCATAAGGAAAATGGGGCACTGCTTTTCCCTCCCAGCTGCGAGGCAGGCCTGGAAACAAGGCTGAGCACCACATTGGTCTTGATCTCCCTCTAAGCCTCCCCACTTCCCCAGTGAAATTTGAAACGTGGCTATTTCTGCCACTGCTGACAAATACCGTCACCTTTCGCTCCCTCCCCTCCCTTGCGGGTGACAGGGTGCAGCGCCCGGGATCATAAATGAATCATCACTTGGCATCTCCCACAGCTTTCGAGCACGGCAGTGTGAGCAGGGCCACCCACGCCAGTCCAGCACTGCAGGGCAGGGGGACCGCAGCACCAGCTGCAAAGAGGGGCGCGGGGGTCTGCATTGCCTTTGGCTTTCATTGGGAAAATGGGAATAAATACCAGGGACTGCAAGGGAGAAGGGAGAGAAGCTGGCTCTGAAACATCCCTACTGCTGCCGGCCACACTGTCTCTTTTCCTTGCTGTGGCTGAAGCAGCCAGGATTGGCAGGCCAGGGGAACCTCAGCTGGCCCAGCGATGCTCAGGGCAAGGTAGTCCCAGGAGAGGCTGGGCAGTGCAGGGGCATGGAGAAGCCCAGCCTGGCTGGGGAAGCTCCCTCCCACACAGGGCCAGAGCTGGGCTTGGGTCAGCATCTCCACCACCACTGCCAGCACTCCAGAGAATCTTCCTCCATAGAAAAACCCCTCTGTTGCTGACATCCATCTGAATTCACCATGACAGGCACTAAAAAGTCTCTGACAAGCAGGGACTACCATGCAAAAGAGCTAAAAGGTGAAGGGGAACTCCCTTGGGTTGGACACTATGTCCTGATTTCTTTGCAGGGTCACAGCTCATTGCTCAAACGTTGCAAGATCATTTTTTTGTATGTAAAGAAACAAAGCAAGCTCCAGCTACCACACGCCACCAGTTAAGCTTCTCCACTACATGACTCGACCCAGCCACCCTCAGATCCTTCCTGCCACCCAGGCTGGCCCTTCTAGTTTTTCTTCAGGCTTCCAGCTTTTCTTTGAGTAAAATAGAGAGCACTTATTGCACAAGTGCAATATTGCATATTACGCATATGCAACTCGTCCCCAAGGGATTAAGGGCACCTTGATACGAGCAAAATATTGCCCTTTTTTGCCAGAAGCTCTTGCTCCCATTTTGGGGTGTCACTGGGGCCCCTCCCCAGATGCCAGCGCTCACCATGTTGTTCCTCCACAGGCGACACATTCCAGAGCACAATCAAAGCTATTGTGCAGCTCTAAAAGAGTTTTTGCTTTAATCTGCCCAGGGGAACAGCATGATTTTATATCTAATCCAATAAATCTACACTGACATCTTGTGGAGATCATGAGACCAGAATGCTGCAGCCACTCAGCAGGGTGGGATCTACACCCTCGCTGTGTCTTGCCAGACACCATCGCAGTGGCAGCTAGACTTCCCAAAGCACCCGCAGGTGTATCGGCGGTGAAAAGCCGGCCCTGCAATCTCAAATCATCGTTCTCTGTCCACGAATAATCCTTTCACTAAGCGATCCTCACAAACCCAACTAAAATGAGACTATTTACTTTTAAATCCTCACTGAAAGCAATACCATACCCCTTTTGCATAAATGTCGTGATGCTTCAGGCTTCTCATCAAAGCACAAGCTTCCGATGAGGAGCTATTTTCATGCTGAAATCTTATTATCTCTGTAAGGGCTGGAAGAAAATGGACCTGAGTAGCACTCCAGGACTCCCTTAATGCTCATCTTCATCTAAAAATACATGGTTTAAGCAAGAACTGCCTGCAATTTGGGAACATGCACAAGATTTTCCTCCCTATTCACCCCATTCATTTTAGCTCCTCTGCCGGTTCAGAAGGGACAAATTAAGCTACTATCTTTCTTCCAGTGCTCGGGCAAGTGTTCAAGGAGTAAAACCCCCCTGGTCAGGCACAGGCCACATCAACGCTGTGGCATAATTGCTTGGAAGGGGTTAACGCCAAAAGCTGAAATCCCAGCACAGATAATCTTGCAACCAAACCATATAATCATTCCTCCAGCTTCTTCCTAATACCATGCTGGGGAGTAAACACTCACGCTTGTTCCATATCAGGGGAAAAAGCACTTCATCATGTTTAATTTCTAGCAAACCATTCATATGAAATAGGTTTGAGAAGACTGAGGGTGCCATCAGATATCAGAGACAAGGTTTGGGCTGGCATACAACCCAAGGGGCTGGCATTTACACCTCACTGAGAACCCCTGCGTTAATACAATAAATTATTCAGCCCTTGGTGGGGTTTTCACCCTACTCACTCCTATCCTTCCCTTTGGGCAAGGGACCATCCCTGAGAAGTTTGGTTTTTTCCAGCCCAGTTTCTGACCTGCCCAGCTGTGGTGGGGAGAGACACGGAGCTGAATTCAAACTGAGTTGGGAGTAAGTGCTTTGGATTCAACTTAACTTCAATAATCAGCTTGACCATTGGCAGGGCAGGACAAGATCAGCCCTTGGGAAGCAGAAATAAAGAAGTTACAGGGACAGAGACAGGCAGGTAATAAATGTTATGCCTTGAACTTCTCCATTACACCTTTACAAACTGTATGGACCCCCTTCATTCCCCCCTTTCTTCCTTCGCTCTGCCAACGTGGAGTCATTGCCCTCTGCCAGGTCTTCTACCCACACCAGTACCTCCATCTCCTCCAAGATGGAGAGTCTTAAGTTCCAGAGGCCCTCTGGAACTGCTGTGGTTAGCACCAGATGGGTAGAAAATGGAGACTACCTGGGTGTGATGGGAAGGGGGGAAAAGGAGCTTGGACTTCTTCACAGTGTAGCAGCCAACCTGGGAAAGCCATGACCATCATTCACAGTGCTATCAACAGCTACCACCGCTGCCAACATGCATGCAGCTTTCCAGTAGCTCAGCCATCTCCACTCAACAAGATGTCCTCCTCCTGCTACGTACCCCTTGTAGCCACCCCAGAGGAACAACTGTCACTTCAAAATCACACATGGACAACGTTCCCCACAATTACAGCTCCGGGTCAGTCTGCTCCATCGTCCCACTCTTCTCGGGGCAGCATTGACTGCCTCAGCCGCGCCACCAAAGCCAGACAACTTTCCGATGCAGGTGTCATGGAGGTATAGCATTAGCAGTGCATTAACAAGACCTTCTGCTTCATGCATAAAGGAGGAAATGTAAGACCACAGAACATAACAAACACTATTTTGCCTTCGACAGATCCTAATGCTGAGTCCATTGTTACACATAATACAACCTAACCAGTTCCAAGATGGGGAAAACCAACAATCATAAGAAAAGCCCCGCTTTCACTGGCTCTGCTCCAAACAACGGTGGACAACTTTTATCCTTTGGGCTGCAAAAGAAAAGGGAGGTGATTTTTATGCTTCAAAGTGACTCATCTGTAAGCAATACTTTAAATTCCTGCAAGCCTACTCCTTCCGGACTACCAAGAAGCATACACCCCAAAAAATCCACACACACAGAAGCCCTGCCACTTGGGCTCTCTGAATGTGCCTTGAGCAGCCCCAGTAAGCATCCGTACGTATGTGCAGCTAGGTCTGATTATTCAAATCCTGTTGCCTAGTATTAACTCTCAAATCTATATTTAAGCACCTAAGTAGGAATTACTACAGCTTTCCTAAGATCCTAAGCCCCAAGAGCTCTTGTTAAGAGCTTGTTGAAGTACTGACCTCCTAATGAATCTGTTTAAACCATAACATTCACCTCGCTCCCAGTGCTGTGAAATTCAGTACCTTCACACACAGCTAATGCTCCCGAACCTCTTCCAGAAAGAGCTGAGCCTGTGAGCATCCTGTCTTTCATATCAAAACACATGTTAGATGCACGGAGGAGCTATTTCTAAAAGCCCACGGTGAATTCAAAGTCACTGTACCTTGTTTTAGAAGGCTTGAAATACAGCAAAATGCAGGCTGTGCGTCATATTTTGGTAGAAATTTGGGAAGAATGGTATTTTTGAAGTAAAACATATCTGGGCATTGAACTGAAAACTAAACCGATCCTAGTACTAAATGGAGATATTTTGATATAAGTCTCACAGTCTCCATTCCAAAGCCCGGAAGCCTCCAAAAATTTCTGCAGAAATTGAATCTTGCTGTTCTAACAGCTAGAAAGTCAAAAAGCTGCTCATCCCTTCCACAGCACAAGTCTTGCCCTTTGCCAGACAGGCAAACTCATGCCTGCAGATGAGCAGAACATAGCAACAATATGCCAACTTGTAGAAAAAGGCCAACTCTTTATTTTTCATGTGCTTTCTTGTAATTGATTTTGTTTGCATACGAAGCCAGTGTTTTACCTTCATTCTATAACTTCCTCCTTCCTGCTTGAGTCATGAGGAAATGTGAGAAAAAGATAGGAGTATATTTATACGGCCAATAGCTACTGAAGTGGTTGGCGTGAATCACAGAATCATGCGAGAGAACAAGGAATAATACAATATGCGAGGCTGGAAATGCTCTGGAAAGTTAAGCAGTGAGACATAATCCAGGATTCTGAATGACCGAGTGAGTAATTGTGGATGAAAATTTAACAAAAGAGAACTGAAGTAAAATATATTGCAGTTGCTTAATAAGACACAAGGGACCATACACGTTTAATAGAATAAAGGATCATCTAGAAAACACAAAGTTACTTCACCAACATCTGAGGACTGGACAGAAGACAGCAGTGGCATCACACGACAGCAATCTGCAGGCCACAACTCTCCTTGACGGCAATGTCAAATCCTCTTTCTAGCCCTGCAGGTGCAGGGGGTAAGGCCTCAACTCCAAACATTGTAGTAATCATAAAACTGCTTGCTCTAACGAAACAGAACATTAGGGATTACTTGACAACCAGACCCATTTTTAAACAACAAATACTGACAGGAAGCTGGTAAAAAGCTTCAGAATGGATGTATGGATGGTAGGAGAGCCTTCTCATATTAAATAACTCACCGTTATTATGCTTTGCGCACATCTCAGGAATACAACAGCCTTTCATTGAGCAGATGAACTAACAAGCATTCCATTCAAATGACTTAGTCATTACCAAAAATTTTTAAATGAACCAATAATTAGTGAAAGGAGGGTAGAAATCCAAACAGCAGTGCCTTTAATGAATTAGCAAAAGGAACTGTTACCATCTCAGTAACAGCGTTTCAAAATTAGAGCTGTATCAGGAGTTTAGAAAACCGAAGCATTGCAAGTTTTCCAGAATGGGGAAGACGATCAAACCTGTAAAGATACACACCAGGTGTGAAGGGTATAGGAAGTGGAAATAGACCTAATATTTTATATGGTCAAAAGATTAGTTTCAAATTTAAAAGACAATAATTTTGACTAAATTTTAAATGCACGTTCTACAAAAGTTGTGCTTTGCAGTTCCTTCTTTTGTTGTCAGAAAACATCTACATATAGATGGACATATACACATGAAAGTACGACCTTTAAGTTTATTATTTAAAATACAGCTTTCAGGCCACATGATTGCTATACACTGACAGTATTTCCATTAGAAGAAATCAGTTTTGAAGTAATGAAGAATCATTTCAAGGTTAAGCACCTTCAGGAGATTTGAGACTCAAGAAGAAGTTCCTTCTTTTCCTCAAAATACTTCCGAAACCACTCGATATGTTCAATCTTCTGTTTAACACTGAGGTATGGGTTTTTCGAAAGCCCACAGATGACTAGTTCCATAAAGTGGCGAATAGGTCCTTGCTTGGGAAAGTCTTCGAGGTGTTTCTCCAAAAAGATATGTTCATGAAATTCAGCATCATCCTCCATACCTAACAGAAGGGACAAAAAAAAAAAAAGAGAAAGTTATAATCATAATGTAACAGCAAACTTACCAAAGTAAAAAAGGATAGAGTTTGCAAATAATCTTAAATTAGTAAAATTAATGGTTCTGTGCTTTTTAATTCTTTTGCACAGTTAAGCCAACCACACAGAAGTGGAAGAAACAGTAGAATTTTAAGTCATTCATTTCTCCCTCCACACAAAAAAGGTCAGCATAGATCATACTCCCGTCTACCATTATTACTTCTATTTTGTGCTCTCATTTATAAAAGTATCTCATATTTAAATCAACATTCCAGCTGGTAATCTCACTGAAAACCAATGCCAAGGCAGAAGCAGGGGGAATAATTAAAAAACCAAATCAATCTTCTTAGAAAAAAAAATGTTTATTCAATACATGAAAATTTTGATTCATCACAGGTACCACCTTTTAGATTGGGGACACTTTCTTAATAAATTCTTTAAGAAAACACTGATTGCCTAAATTCTGCAGAGGATTAAAGAATACAGGCTGATCTTGAATGAACCCCATAAAGTATCTAATACTGAACAGCTAACACACACTTGCACGTTCATTCCATGTCATGTTTTTAACATCCTATTGCTATCAAATGGGCACAGAAAACTGGTTTTCTAACACTTTCTGAATCTGAGTGTATGCTAATGTAAAAATGTTATGTATCTCACCAGCTGCTACTTTTAAGTTGTAACCAGCACAAACGATAATGCATCCACAGGACCACAGGACACTGTAGATCTCTAATCAAGCACAGCTCAGATCCTATGGTAAATGTTTGTCCTCTGTCCTGTGGATTTCCTTTGCTGCTGTTCGTACTACGATGCCAGCGTACACAAGACAAAGACTCAGAACACCAATATCTACATAAAGAAAAAAAGGCTGCTTTCGCAGTTCCCAATTCTGAGGTTAAAAAAACAAGTCAAACTGGGATTTGCAATCGAAAGATTTTTCTTCAGTTAGGGATACATGAAAATTTTTGTTTCATCCCAATTTGCTATAGATTTGTAAATGACATTTGCATCTTTAAGTAAAAATCTGTTACTAGAGAAATGTATCGCATATGAACATTTCCAGACGACAAAAATGGGAAGTCTACACCACAAACATAAGTGTATGTGGTTTTTTTTATGCTAGCTAGGATATAATGCATTATTTGGCAACACTATATCAGCAATATTAAAATTGAGGTAATTAAGCCATGTCAGTCCTAGGCTTCCTCCTGTGTTAGAACTTCTACCGTTTCAGAAATGATGCACATCTCTGGGAGGCAGAAGTCTTTCAGCTTGTATTTGTTAAGTTTGCATTATTTCTTTCCTGTTTTAAACTTTAGGTACTGCAATATCTAAAGGAGCTGGGAAATACCTCTATTTTTCCCCCACAGATTTTTTCCCAGAAATATGTGAGTGTATCAATACCAGCTGCGTGCATATTTATCTCCCTTGTCCTTGAAAAAGAAAGCACGTTTCCTTCTTCAAAAGCTCTCTTCTTTTTCCTTTAATGTTAAAAGGAGAAAAAAAAAAGTCATGCCAGCTTCAGAAGGTGTATTTCTGCTGTGCTTGGAAACCTATGTCTACTTACAGAAGCACAGATCCTTTTACCATGGCACCCACACCGACTTTCCCCCACCAAGGGAAGGTGGAATCTCACTGTACCTGGATGCTGCTGGTTGCTTTCACAAGCTAGCATCCCTTCCAGATTTCCATACTTTTGCTGGTCACAAAAATCCAAGAGAAATAAACCAATGAACCTACTACTGAAAGAACCTGAATAATGCTGACAGTAAAATTTGACCTTCTGGATGCCCTTCTTTTGGGGATAGATATAGGGTATCAGGAGAGATTATGTCTAGTTAATAATTTCACCAATTTTCATCTCTAACCCAGAAGAAATTAAACCATTTATAGTCTCACAAAAGTGCAGGTCAGAAGGAAATATTACATCATGTATTTTGATCTCCCATTTGTCAAAGACATGATATATGGTTTGGGGATGAAGTGTAAAGTCCAAATATTTCAGTTAGACCACATATTTCAGTCCTCAAAAAAGTAAAGTATGCATCACAAAAAAGAGACCACAATTGCCCAAAGCATCAGAGGCTGAGACCTCTGGAAGGAACTGATTAGATGAGATATGCTCACATGACTCCCCCACCCCCAGCAAGCCATAACTCCAGCTGCATGGGAAGAACAAGCCTGACCCTCAGCCTCTCTCGCACTGTCCTCAGAAAACTAATTTGAAAGAACATGCACAGTGGGAGTCTAAAGTAGAGGATTTTCTTTATCAACCTCAAAGCAAGAAGTCACCCATTCTAAAAATCCTACTTCAAATCCCCTATATACTACAAAACAGAAAGTCTGGGGAATTTCTCTAGCTAAAACACTAACCCTTCCAAGACATGACCAACCTTGCCTTAAAGATGACATCTCAAATGCAGATGTTCATCCTTACAGGAAGTGTTGGTGACATGCTACAAAGATGACCAAGTATCCTGATCTAGTGAAAGATGTCCCTGCCCATGGCAGGGAGTTTGGACTAGATGATCTTTAAAAGGTGCCTTCTAACACAAACCATTCTATGATTCTAGGATTTTTAGAATAAGGTAAATCATGCTCTTACAGTAGGTCCCTAAAATAGACCCAGAATTAGTAAAGCAAACCCCCCACCCCTAAAATGGTTGTGTAATGTTTGCCACCTCTCTTGACAAACTGATCTGGTGCTTCTCTGCATCTCAGTGAAACAGCCAGAACAGGACTTGGTGAACTTTTGCCTACAGAAGCCATCAGGGGCAACTGAAGCATTAATTTTCCGAGACTTCCATTAAGACCATCGCTTCTGCCATAACAACCTCTGGCCCACCAGAAGCATTTGCTCCTCAGAACAAGGTGCTAAAGCAAAGTAGCACTGATAATCTGCACTGTCCTTTTTAGCAACTGCACTCCTCAGGATCTGAGTCGTTAAGGCACAAACGTACAGAAAGAATTCTAAAGAGGGGCAGAAATCAACACTTCTCCCAACTTTTTGCCATGGCAAGTCATGGAGCAGAACTAAAGCTACTAGAAGCAGAAGAGGCAAGCGGAAAGGAGGAGGAGTGAGAACGATGTTACGCAAGCTATATTAATGGTTTGCTAATCTGGTAAAAATTAATCAGAGGTCACAAAGATGGAGAGAAAAAAAGGTAATTTTCTCCCTAACGATGACTTCAACTGCATCAGATAAGGGAAAGGACATGCAGGCAGAAGCAGACAACAGGGCAGTGGGGTCAGGAGGGAAAGACTGCTAATGGCCACTGCAGCAAGCCAGTATGTCTAGCCACATCTTCAGATGTTCGCACCAAGGCCAGAGAAGTTTTAAAAATCGTGACCTTGCCCTGAAGCCTCAGAGCACAGCACAGTGCCTTGGTAAAGCACTCTAATGAGAACACCGGAGATGCTCTGGGGCCAAGAAAAACACTTATAAGCAGTCTTCTTTCTTTTTTATATTTCATTTAAAACTTTAAAGGCTTTCATAATGCTAAGAGTTGAGTATAGGTGCTTCCTCAATAGAAAATGTAATTGCACTTATGTATTTAAAGCCACACGCCTGTGGCATAGAAGAAAAAAATCACACATTTCTTGATACAGAACAAGCTGAGGTAATGACCTCCTATTGAGGGAGGCGACTTAAAAAACTGCAAAATTAGCAGCAGGGCATCTTTCTTTTGTAGAGACACCAAAATTACAGTATGTTGATATAACTGGAGCAAGGTTCTCAAGCTTTTAACTGTGCTTTGACATACCTGATCTAATTAACAGCCTGTGGCTGACAGTTTGATAGGATGGAATTTACTGACTTGATATTTCAACCTGAGAGGTGACAGATTTTGGAACACTCCACTGGAATTTTCCACATGACTAGCCTTTGTGGACAAATCAATAAAGATTCTTGTTTAAGTATATGTAAAGACTCTTTGTCCATTCGCCACCCCATCCCAGACAGGACGGTTCCGGCCGCATTGCTGCCACAGAAAAACCATTGGCCGCCAAAGACGCCGGGTCCACTTACGGCCCCAGACAGCAGGGTTCCAGCCACATTACAACAACAGAAAAGCCATTGGCCACAGTGGTTTTAAGCTTGCAAAAACATGACTAGAGTATACTCGGATTTCTACATGATGGAACAGATCAATTCTGGGAGCAGCGATTAAATTCTGTGAAGAAACTGCCAAAATAGGATGAGAATAAACATTAAGAAACAATGAACCACATTATGCAATTTGCAACTCAGTATAGGACAGATTTTCAAAGACTCCCAGCTTCAGATACTAACCTGTTTTGCTTTCAGTGACTGAATTATTCTAAAGTAGTTCTGTTTGATGTCTTTAAAAAAAAAAAAAAAAGAAAAGACCCACAGCCAAGCTCTCCCTGAAGTTATGAAGTCCCCTTTCCTAAAGTGTACACTTGCTTTGTGTAGTAGTTGTTCTCTTAACATTCACTCGCTCTCTCTGCTGGCTTAACTTCACACAGAGCTTTTTTTTTTTTTAAATGGTAATAAAAATTAAAAAACATGCACAAAGATGTCTAGTTAAGATAGATGTCCAGAGTGAGTGAATATTGGGACTGTTTATTCTTATGAAACAGACAGAACAAAAGGAGCAAACAACTGTATAACACTCAGCCGGCACAGATAGCTGCCTGGGATCTGGCTAGCCACTTGGTCTGAGAGCCACACCAAAGAACAGAATCAGCATTATAAAACACACACAGCAGTTTTAAGATTCCCTATCCTCTGCTAGAAGCTTCTTTAAAAAACTTGTATAGTAAAAGGTATTACATAATAGACTTGAATGGCCTTTTGGTGTTGAAAGCATCAGAGCTGAGGGAGGGAGGGAGTTCTCCCCTTTTTTGGCAGAAGCCGGTCCTCAGATCATCCAAACCACATGCAAAACTTCACCTGAAGGGTGCCAGAACGAGTTCACCTGAAGCATCTCTGATTTGGGACAGTTGGAAAGTTATATTTGTTTACTGTCAAATGCATGACTGATAGCTGAAACAGTATGTTAAAACAATCAAAGGGCATAGCATGCTCTAATTCTCAAAAAAGATAAATATAGATAGATAATAAAAGTTAACAGTGCACGTACCAGCTTCATTGTCAATTGGGAACTCCCACAGTATTCCTTCTTTTGTCCACTGGATCATCTCCTCAAAACCATTCCGGGGAGGCTGTGCAGTTATTGCTCCAATCTCCTTTGCAAATTCCAGATCCCAAATTGTTGGTGAAGATACTGAAAAAGAAATTTTGTAAAGATCTGTCAGCATGCCAAAGACTTCTCACTAGTTAAAAGACAGTCCTTTAACATGAACCCTTACAGAGATTAATACTTCCAGCTGTGCAGATTTTTCTAGCTTAGATGCCTTTCTCAAGTAAGAATTCTCTGTTGAAATGAAAGTCCATTAAATTCTCAAATGTCTGGTAAAAACATATTCTGAACTCCTAGGGGACAATTTATTTTTAAGCCTTTCACACAGAGCAGGAATTTAATTTTTCCATAATCTTCTTTTCCTTTTTGTCTTTCACAAATTGTACATATGGCAAACTCTGAACTTGACTGGTGCACTCTGCTAAGGGAATCTTGCTTACTACAGGAGTTTTCAGCTACTTCACAACTACACTCTCCTTCAAGGAGAAAACTCAATCTACAAATGATGGCAATTGCTTCCCCAAAACTCATAACTGTCCCAGTTTTTGTCTCTTGAGCTTGAGAAATCCTGGTTTCCGATTCTTCTCCTGAAGTCAAATAGTCCCTTTAGGGATGCATCTTTCCTGATGCACATATTTTTTTATTTTTTTAAATCAAAGTGTACTCATATGGCAGCAGAGTTGCTCTTAAGGAGTTCCTGCCCCTCCACCCAGGAGAAATGGTCATGAGCCCAGGCTGAACCGCATTGCTGAAGTGAAGGAAACAAGCTGTTACCACAGGACAGGGAGGAACTGCTGGGAGTGCCTTGGGCTGCTGTCTCATGAGCTGGCCTAAGTCACACTTCCCTTTGTTTTCTTCTCTCCCCCTGTTATCAATTCACCCTAAGCTCCTTGGAACAGAGATCTTGATGTGAATTCAAATGTTACAGTCCATTTGAAGTGGATCATGGCCAATCAGCTATTATTTTACTACTCGTAAGTATAAGTATATAATTTCATCTTTGGCTCAATGGCTTACAACTCAACCGGATTTAAACAAAAAAATCTCCCCACTCCTTTAAGAAAACACAAAATGAAAGGGCAAACAGTATTTTTACATACTGAAAAGTCTTTTCATTTTTTGTGTTAAATCAGAAGATACTTTTCCAACTTATTTCTTACTTAGCTGGGGAATTTCCAGATCTATACTCCCTAGCTGCCTACTTTGATTTGAGGGCTGGAGGCAAGAGTAAAATACAGATAAAAGACAACATAAGAAACCATACCAGAATGAAATAATTATCCACATCTTAAAGAATACCTTCTAACAATGCACTACTGATATATCCTCTAATAGGAGAGAGCACAAACTCATTTTTTCAAGCTTGCAGTAAAGGTGATAAACATTATATTTTCACCTCTGTGAAACAGAAAATAATACTGATACTTTATGTTAACAGTTATGAATAATTTCTTCAGCATGTCAATTTACATTCCAGCTAACATTCAGGTTTTCAAAATAAATATCCAATACATAACACAAAACTTGCTTTCCTGTCATGTATAAACAAAATTTTAACTCATTATCTCCACTAATATGAGCCAAGAAAGTGAAAGCAAATGAATCAAGGTATCAAGTATCACACTGGTATTTCCCGACATAATGCAAAAAAAACCCCCAACTTTATGTCACCAGGCTTAGCCAGTAAGCCAAGTAATAAGCCTCCTGGCTTAGAATATATTGTAGATTTCCTGAAGGCTACCTGGAATCAAACAAGGAAACACCACATAAAAAGCTGAAAAAAAGCTTCCTTCTTAATACCCAATTACAAATACAGTAAAGTCCACTTCTTCTCTTACACAATTTGTACACATTCTAGTTTTGTGTTAAAGCGTACCTCAAGTTTTTATCTAAGGTGACTAGTACGTGCTGTTGCATCTGCATTGTGCTCATGCAAAAAAAGAAAGGTTAAATTCTCACCATTTTACCTGAGTAAATCTGATTCAACTCAAGCACCAATTACTTGAACATCACATTTGTCAAGATGGCTAAACACAAATGCTGTATCATTCATTGGTTTTATATGTAAAATGGACTGATTTTAAGGAAATCAACAGTCTTAAAAAACAGCATATTTAATTCCATTCTAATAAGTACCTTTCATAGTCCTCCACGGAGGTGGGTGCATTCAGAAAGCTCACAGCTGCTTGAAAATATGCAAATAGCACTACCTGACATTTTACTAAAGAAATTAAGTAAACAAATTAATTTCTCCCTGCAGTTTCAAGTGTAAAAAGAAAAGGAGAAAACTACTCAGCTAGTGTCAAAAATTAACAGTCCTACTCTTGAAACAGAAACAAATACATATCGCTTTCTAAGATATCAGGGAGGAATACTATTTCTTCTGCAACTGCTGGCTTTATATATAGTTCTAAGTCAAAGCACTGGAATAAAGTCTTGCTTCCAAACGGCCTCAGAATACCTTAGGGAAATCAGCCTATTAAAGATCACTGCACAGTTTCATTATTCAGAAAGAAAAGTGAGGGAGGGAGTTCTCTATGTGACTTACACATATTCACAGTCTTAGCCAAAACCCAGTCTGTAGTAAAGCTAAGTCTTCACAAGTGAAAGCCATCCCCCCATGCGGCATTAAGACTGTTCCTGCAAAGCTGTGCCATTCAGTGAATATGACAGTGGGTCACACCTGCTTTGCCATTTTTTTTTTGTTTTCATCTTCAGTGAGTTTTGACATGTATATTTAGTGAATAAGGAATTGGCTGGATGGTCACATCCAGAGGGTCATGGTCAACGGCTCAATGTCTGGATGGAGATCAATGACAAGTGGTGTCCCTCAGGGGTCCATACTGTGACCAGTGCTGTTTAGTATCTTCATCAACAACACAGACAGTGGGATCGAGTGTACCCTCAGAAAATCTGCAGATGACACCAAGATGAGTGATGGGGTTGACGTGCCTGAGGGACAGGATGTCATTC
>VZTV01081974.1:0-25523 GCA_013400875.1 Anhinga rufa | reverse complement strand
AATACCTAATGGTAAGTGTTAGTGACAAGGCTGGCTGAGCACACATACTTTCCCATTTCCAAATGTCTGTAAGTTTGCAGCAACGATTTGCATTTTTGAGGGTGGTTTTTTCATTGGCAAATTGAAGTTCAACAAATGCAGCATGGAGCAGGCTGGGCTTATCTCTGATCTGATGCTGCTGGCAGTCAGAGCCTTATCCTGAAACACCACTGACCCCGCAACCTTTGGTGCCTGGTCACCAGGGTAGGGTACGAGAGGGCACTGCTTTCAGTAAAGCATCCTCACAATAGTTAAGGTGTGACTGATGGCATGTGGCTGCCTTCATTGTATCCATCCACCAAAGAAAAATTGTCCTCTCCCCTCTCTTACCTGTAGGCTGACTGCAAGTTATTATGACTACAGTGTTATAATAGCATGTATTTGTATGTCCCTCACTTTGTATGTTGGCTATGGTGGCCTGAGCTGTCCTTCAAAGTGCCACTTTGCTCTTAATCATTAATATCCTTCAGCAGAAAAGCAAAATGTTAGCACTAAGGACATACAATAAGTCATTTAATACAGTTCTTTCAGGTTGGTAGATCTTTGTTTCGCACTCCAACATTGTACACTGTGAAGAAGGAAAGAAGCAAATTAACTTACCCTTTCTAAATTGTACCTTTCCACATTAATAAGTGACTTAGCTTTAGGAATTGTATAAATGAAGAGCAGGTAAGGGATAAGTGAGAGCTGAGACCACACTGTGAGGTATTAGACTTGAGACTCACTGTGTAAATAAGAGAATTACCAGCTGAATCCTCCACTTTTCCTCTCATTCCCATAATCTCCACTCTTAGGCTGTTACCAAGGAGAGGGAAATGAACCAGGATTTCCCATCGTAACTGCTTGCCCCTTTCTATCCACCTATTCAGGGAGCTCTGAAATAAATCTTACATTGAATTTAATATGACAGTGCTGGTTATAAAAAATTGTGGGCAATCTTACCTTCACCAACAAGCAGTGTGTATTCTTAGCTTTGACCTTAATGGAGGCTTTTGGATCCTCTCTTGATAAAAGCAGCAGTGGAGTTTCCAACCATGTCTACTCTTACAGGAGTATTAAGAACACATCACATACCTAACACTTATTAGCCATGCAGTGGCTTTCATCCAGGAAGCTCAAAGAGATTTTCGGGGTTTTATTTTCCCCCCTGCAGAAAATGTAAGGAAACATCAGAATGTACGTAAATGTACAGAGAAAATCCTAGCTGACGTTCAAGTTTAATATCTCTCTTCAAATATATGTATTTTTTCTGTGTCAGCAGTGGAACACCAGTATCTGATTTGATATGTGTATGCTTGCTACTCTCCATACTATAGCAGTAATAACACTGTATCTATAATATCTATATTAAAATATTATCTTATACTACTTAATTACATGTATATAATGGCTTACAACTTACAGAGGTCTTTTTTATCACTCAGAGAAAATGGGTAAATTAGCCAGCATGGAGCTTCACGCTATAATGACTAGATCATTTCCAATATCCATCCCAAAAAGCAGAGCTGAGTGCCACATTTTTAACCAGGCCTTGGATACTACGTTTTCAAAACCTGGTTCATGTTTTACATCTGAGGATTACCTTCAACAGCGTAATTGTCTGTAAACAAAATTATCTGGTGCTCGAGTCCCTCACATTGACTGGGGGAGTTGTAAAGGAAGTAATCCAAAATATACGTTAATGTAAAATTAGACATTGCTTATGTGTGATCATGAAAAGACTGATTTCATTACATAGACAGAATAAATCCCTGATTTTAGCTGTTTATTTTTCTTTTCAATTTTGAAACAATGAGCATAAGTTTTTTATGTGATTGCCATCATATTTTCTGCCAGATATCATTTTGACTCCAAAGCAGACATGAGTCTGACTTTCAGACATGTCTCGGTTTTGGTTTTTACTATTAACATTTGTCTCATTTTTATTTCTATTCAAATCCAAACAATAATTATAATTATATATTGCAATAAATGAAATAAGGGATTTTAAAAAAATAAATGTTCAACATTAGCTGAAAAGTCATTATCAAATATTAGTCTTGATTGTAAACCCAGAATTTTTAATTTTTACTCTGTGTTTTCAGTTTTCTCTGTAAGGGATCAGAGAACTTGGCACCATTTTAAAGTAATCTTTTATTTCTACTTTCCAGGGCAATAGCTATGCTTCAGTAGGTTCTTTTTCATATGATTTACCAATTAGAACAAAATATTGCATGGTATCTAATCAGAAACAGAGGCATGTTTTTAAAAGAAATATTTAACTTCTCAGAAACTCAAATACTTTTCATTACCTAAAAAATGGACTCAGAAAGCTGTAGCAGTGTTTTATGGAAAATGAACAGGAGTTGTCTAATTATTTTTTTTATTTTTTTTTTAAATCCCTGGATTTCTGCCTGGATGCTGTTTCCTGTGAAGCATCCTCATCTGCCCTATCTGCCCTGTCATTTGGAAGATCAGTTCAACACACAAGAGGTGACGTGGCACAGGGGCCTCATTGTAAATAGCAGTAGAAATTTCTGGTGGCATCTCTGCCTCCAATTTATGTATGCATGCGCGAGTCTACAATTGTGTAAGGGAAAAAAAAAGGGGAGCATTTCTTTTACGCAAAAAAAAAATAGTTGACTCTTTCTCTGGAAAGCATTCATAATGAAAATATTAATTTTGTCAAGTAGCCCATTTTCTGTCAAAACAGTTTGGATCCAATGACTTTGATTAGCTCTGGTGCTAATGAAAGTCCAGTTCTGTAATTTGTGTAATGCGAGACAGCACAATCTGAGTCCTAGCTTGAGTTTGCAATGCTGAGGGGATGTGGTTTCATTTTCTCAATTCATAACACGAATTCAATAAAACTATTGACATGAAGAAGGCTACTACTTATAAATGCTTGCAGATTGAAGCTTTAATACGAAAATTGAACAGTTTTGACCTGGAAATCATTTAGAATCAATGAGGTGTTATTTTTACAACCATTTTCTAGAAATGATCAAGTCTCAACATTTAGAAGGTTTTTTTAATATTCTCTTATGACCATGCAAAAACAATTATTGGATTATGGTGATCCTGAAGCGATTTCTGCAAAACTGCGGGCCTGAGCTTCAACCAGAGGCATTGGCACTGGAGGACTTGACAGTGCAGCCGTACTCCATAGGCAGATTCCTTAGGACAGTGTTTGCTAAGGTCTAAGGATATTGTTACCTGGTAGCACCAACAGACCCCCTGGGAGATCTCTGCCAAAAGGTTTTTCCTTCACATGTCAGCATGAGTAAGGTCGGGAAGCCAAGAGGAACCCAAGAACTAGGGATTATCCTGGCTGCACATCATTACAGGAGCAGGGTAGAGCAAGAAGCAGTTTGATGGTTTTATCACCATTTTTTCTTGAGTTGCTTGCTTTCAGGTGTCTCCAGGGAGCTCTGCTCCTCATCACCACCACCCAAGCTCCAGCAGTTGCACTGCTCTCTCTGGTCCCTTACTTTGCTGCTCTTCCTCCTGTACCAGGACAGTTTCAGACTAATAGCTCCATGAGGGGAGCAGAAAAGGGACATGATGCAGGCACTACCCCTCCTTGGCCTGACTTCCATGCATTTCCACCTCCCCAGCCCACCCTGCTGGACACCATTTGCCCACGCCATGGTGCAAGGAAGCTCTCGGCTCTGGGCAGAGAGGTGGGATCTTCCTGCGATGGCACTGACGTTCAGCAGAAGTCCAGCCCCTAGCTTTGTGGCTTCTAGTAAACTGTGTGCATCTTCTTCTCTTCTGTTGTCTTTATTTGATCTGTCCCCTCATTTCTTTTTATGGCTGCTCTCTATGGAAATTCCCAACCCTTGCTTCTGACCTGCTTATGAGCCATTAAGCCTTTCATTTTCCTTCTAGCTTTGGAAGAAAATGAAAGGCTTCCACAGTGATTTGTTCAGGTTTGGGGTTTCAGTTTGGGTTTTTTCCCCATCTCTTCCAATCGCTGTTGATTTTCCCAATGTTTCTTTTGTCTCCTGCTGTTCTTTCCACTGTTCCCACCACATTTGCTCATGGCAAATACATAAAAGAAAAGATCCTGTAGAAATAGATTTCCTCAAAAAAAAAAAAAAAAGCAGCTAATCCATTTTAATCACCTGCTCTCTGATCAGCTGGCTCAAGGTGGCCGCTTGTGAATAATACGAGACCGAGAGAGTCTCATAAGCCAGTTGTTTGCTTCTTGCTAGCTCCCCATATTAAGCCCTAATATATAAGTATAGCTCATTAATGAGTTATCTCCTCATCTATGAAGTAAGAAAGCCTGTAATTTCCTTCATTAATAATATTGGTCAAGATGTATCACATTTAAAGTAATGTTGCTGAATTCATCACATATTTTAAATCCACACTTTCAGACCTTGCAGCTGACCTGGCCATTAAGCTCTGCTAATATTTGTTTTTCCTGATATTCTGAGGGAGGAGGGATTGAGGGCATAGAGAGGAGAAATATGGGGCAATCTATCTTTTTTCAGTATTGCCACCAAAGCTTGACAAAAGGTTTTGCAGATAAACAATGTAAAATGAGGCGCTTTTTTTCCACTTTTGAAAAAAACCCCACACCCATAATTTCTGATAATCCTGGTTTTATATGTCCCCAATTCTTTTGATAAAAGGATTGAGACACCTTTTGTTTCTCCCTTGTTGCCTTTCCCATGTTTCCATGGGCTTGTGGAGCCCTCTGTGACCTCCCAGGCAAGCTCGGTTTGCGTACCTGTGTTAGGAGGGCTTTTCAGTGCAAGTGCTCAGCCAGTCCCTGACCCAGGGACTATGAGCTTGTGCAAGAGTCAGTGGTCGCTGCGGGAAGGGGATGGGAGAGTGTAGCATTCAAAATCCGCGCATCTGGAGGTATTTTACTTCACTCTTATAATGTGTGACAAGTTATGCCAGTGACTGGGGATCTGATTAAAAGTCCATGTGAAATTATGTCACTGCTGATAGTAGTTTCTTCTTTTCTCCATCATGAAATCCAAGCTTTATCAGAAGTAAGGCCCTGGTTTTGTAAACAAGGGATGCTATTTTAGGATGTCTTGGTGAGCCTTCATTGTCTTCAAACAGCTGCTTGATGATTTAGCTTGTAGTCATGCACTGAGCAAACTCTAACACTGAGCAAATCATTGTTATCTGATTACCTTCATAGCTTATTTGTGGGATAATTTGGGGATCATTTAGATACGGTAGCCATTTAATCAGCAATCATATAGAACATGAATATGATGTTTTCTAATTTTGTTTTCATGTATAACTCAGACGTGATGCCTCCAATGAATGTGAAGATTAATTATACATTAATTAATGACTATTTATAGCAAAGGTCATCAAATTAGTTTCTGTGACCTCATTACCATGTTACATGCAATCTAATTAACGAATACAAAGGTTGCTTCAAATGCCTATTATAATTTTAAAGTGATAGATTCTCTGTATAGGTACATCTGACATTTTCTACACTGTTGCTACTTTAGGAAATGGATGGAGGCAGATTAAGAGCTCTTACTCAAAAAAACCCCGTACTATTCTCCTTAGGGTGGTAGCAGAAACTAAGATACAACAGCACAATGACTCCTCAGATTCTGAGTCTCTGAGCATATTTCTCTGAGAAAAGTAGCATAAACTCTACAATTTTTTTTTATTCCAGAAATTTAGAATTTTTTTATCCTTGGATTTTCCTAGATATTTATGTATATCACTGATATAAATAATGATGATTCTATGATTCACTATAGTTAATAATGCATGAAAAATAATACAAGATAAAAAGCAGCCAGCATTTTAAATGAATGGGGAGACTACACAATCTACAGGGTAGGTATCTTGGGTGCTTGAGCTTTAATCAGAAACTCACACCTCTTTTTCCTGTAGTTCTTGACGTCTTTTTCAACTCTTTCATGTTTGGTCTCGGGATGGCCATTTGTTAGGCCACAACAGAAGCAAACTGAATCATGAAGAATAAGGGATATTGGTGTGTAAGTGAATGAGACGATATAATAACCTTGATAAGAAAAAGAGACAAAGCTATTGCAGAGGCTTCTGCTTTACAGTGTTTAGTTAAAAATAAAGCAATACGATTTCTACTGAACAGACACAACAGTGGACTAAGCCTCTGAGAGTTGGATTTGGTGGAAGTCCTTCAAGTCCCTTGGAAAGACTTGAATTCCTTTCCTCTTTATGGCTTCTTTTCCTTCTATCTCCCTCTTTCTTATTTTGCCTTCTGTGTCAAACTTATTATTTGCACAGAAATATGATTACTGAGAGCTGGAGACAAGGGACTACAAAATCTGTGCAAGGAAACATTTTAACTGCTAGAAAGGAGAGGACTGTTCCCCTCGCAGGCTTTCTCTGGAGGACCACAGGTCATGCACTTTGCTAGCATTGTGCAACCGTATACTCATTTCTGTTTTTTAAAAAAACAGCAATAACACAGCATTACAAAAAAAGAAGAAGATACTTTATGGGCAGTACAGCAGATCAATTTAGTAATATTAAATGTCTCGAAGCTGGAGTTCAAGTCTTTGCATGCTGAGTTCATGCATAAAATATGTTACCCAAAACTAGTATGCTCCCCAAAATAAACCCTCAAGAAAGGAATAGTCTTCTTATCTACACAGTCTTCTTATCTATATTTCTACACAGTCTTCTTATCTATATTGGATGAAAGTTAATCTGAGAGAAAATGTATCTATACAGGTTAAACTGTGCTGAACCCCAGGTGGATAATTTCATTTACAATTCAACTAAGTTTTTTGCTTTCTTCAAAGTTAGCTTATCTCAATGCAAAAATGAATCAAAGTGACTCTTATTAAGGGTGATTGGCATTGCTGTATCGCAAGCCTGTGCACCTAACTAAATTTCACTAGTGCATTTTAAATGCACACCTCGCTGTCTATGGTGCCATTCTACACAGAGCCAAGAAATTCTTGGAAACAAAGAAATTGTTTGCCAAAAGCCGCAGTTTATTTTCACACCCAAACTGTTCCCAGACTTAAGCTGAATGCACTTAGCAATTGCAGCTGGAAATACTTTTGGCCGAGAATAACTGAGGCTGTGATCCTCCAAAGGACACAACAGCCGGGGCAGGCTTTTACCCAATGATCCAGTGACTCATGACACAGCACAGCTGCAGGAGACCAGGGCAAAACTTCTCCTCGTGCATAAAGGGAGCTCAACCTCTTTTCCTTTCAAAAAAATATCCTAACTGTGGGTTATGAAAAAATCCTGCAGCAGGGTCCTCTTGATTCCCTCTCTTTGGACCCTATCTGACCTCTTTAAAAACACTAAAATACTTATTGAGGGAGGCGCGGCTCCAGTCAGGGATGGTTGGTGGGGGAAGCATTGCTTGCAGTCCTCTGGCAGAAGCCAACAGAAGCCTTTGACTCTCTTCCAGACAAACCCAGACCCAGAATGGCAGAAATGTTGTTGTTTAGATTTTAGACATATTAATAGATATGTGTAAAGGAGCTTGGAATATCCTTCATCTCTGTCATGCCCTCGCTTTTATAGGCAGCATGGGGAAGTTCACACTTGCCCATACTTGTCTCAAGTGACCACGAGACCTAAAGATCTGGAGCCCATCTTTGCTAACAGACTTCTACTGGCATCACTAGAGCTTTGCAAGCAAATAATGTATCTCTTGGCATTAAATTACTCTTATTTTTTATTTTAATAGTAATGGATGAAAATTGGTTATAAGGATATGATTGTCCCCCAAAAAATAAAATCTTGCCATGTGTTGGCTCTTCCCCCTTCCTCCAAATGTGTATATTGACACTCTGGAGTGTTTAGTTTATATGTGTTCAAAAGGTAACAGGAGAATTGGGTTAAGCATTTAATCTGCTTGGCTCGGTTGCAGGCACAGCATGCAACTAATGGTGAAGTGACACTGTTGAAAAAATTACCTTTTTTCAGTTTTAGTTACTTAAAAAAAATGCAGACAGCACCCAGTAGAGTAATAACACCTTGGCTCGATCTGACTTCAGAAAGGAAGCCTGTGACGGCTGCATCGCACAAATGATATTGGCAGCAGTACTAATGCAGGTGGGGGTTTTCTTCCTCATTTGATGTTCTTCTTGGCTTTTCTTCAGGGGTCATTTTTTTAATCATTTTTGGAAATTCAAAATCTTAACAAAGTGCTTGAAAAAGAAACTGTAAAAACCAGAGCATGGCTGAAAATCTGAATGGCTAGAGGACTTTTTTCATTCCACCTCCTCACTTATCTGCATTTAGCCATAGCATATTAACATATTAATACATGGAAATGCATATTAATAGTGCTCAGCTTATCTGCCAGGAGCAAAAAGCAAATGAATGCAGCATATAAAGGAGGAGCACTAGGTGCAGAATTCAAACCCATGTGCCTAAGAAGGAAGCAACACAGCCTATTCTTATATCTGTCGGTGTTGTCATACCAATGAAAGGAGAATTTAACCCTTGCAGTGTAATCCTACAGCAAGCCATAGTCCTATCTTGGAAGTAACCTGTGCTATATATTAAGAAGGTAGCCAAAAGGTTGTATAAAACTGTAAATTATTTGGCATTCTCATATTCATAAGCTTTAATTTTTTTAAATAAAGTATATGGGCTTGACTGCCTGATTATATTTTTTTTTATTAGAAGACTCTTTTTCCCTGATAAATAAAAATTAATGCATCCCTGAGATATTTGCTCTCTATAAAAAGTCCCTTTCTGATAAAATCTCACTAATTTGTCAATATTGTGAATGGTTTGCATGAAAAAACAAAGGAGATAATCTCATGGGAAGATAAACTCTCCAAGGCTTCATCCCAAAGATAAAAGAAACACTCAAGTATGCTGATGTTGTGCTGTTTCATTGCAGATCAATATACTGTTCACAGCAACGACGGTAATTACAGTCTGTCTTCTGGGAGCTAAGCATCCTCGGCTCCCATGAAATCAGCACAAGTCAAAAGCATTTGGCATCTTCCATCAGGAGGCTTTAAAATAGTGAAAAGCAAGTAAACAAGTGAGCAAACACAAAATCCAGCCACTATTTCATAGAGGGTCACCTGATTTCTCCTGCTTCCATATACACACCCGTGCTAGAGCTGAAGGGCAGCATCATGGGCACAGTCTCCTTCTCTTAAGCAATCAATGCAGAGGCCATTTTAAAAATAACCTTTTTTTTCCCGCTGTTTTCATCTGAAGTCAGTTTAAGTCCCTGTATTGTGCTTTTTGATGGAGCAGGAAAAATAGCTCCATTCACCTATCTCTTTTGCCTCTTTTTGAAGTGTTATGAGAAGCTACATTTTTCTTAAAAGTCTGAAGCTTTAATCTTTAGGAGACATTTGGTCTTAGATGAAAATCTAAGTGGCATTTCCATTTTAGTCCTCTGTACTTAGAAACACATAAATGTTTGCACTTTAAAGAAAACACTGGACATCCATGAGGATCACAATATTGATGCTGTAGAAAATTCTGTGTTTCCAAGTTGCTTTTTATCATGACTCAGAATATTTTTAGTTGCTTGGCTTTTTTATTGTTGTTAAATAGTTTCCATTTAAGAAAGTGAAGTCAGAAAAATTTTGACCAGCTCTATCACAAAAGAAATTCTGCCACGTGGCAGATTTCCCTACCTCACTCTGAAGAGCCATGTACTGGTCTATAGGACTTTCCATCCACCATGGCAACCTGTTTTCTTTTGATCTTCCATGGTTTACATTACAGGCTCTTTGAAGCAGGGACTCTAATGCTGAGTTTGTGCTGAGAAGCAGCCGTGATGACTTTTAGAGCTATAAAAATAAATCTGATACCGTACTCTTAACAGCTTGTAACCCCAAATATTTAGTCGAGGCTGGCAAGACTTTCTCCCATAGGGGAAAAGGAGTTTGTTAAACTGGTAGCTGTTGCAAGCAGTGAAGTAGTCTGATATCTAGTGCCAGTAGTTAAATGAAAGCTATTGTAGAGGATTTATTTGTCATGCTTTTTGATCAGAAGAAGAAGAAAGTTTAGCAGAACTGATATTTTCAAACATTTTCAGAAACTTAATTAGTTGGTTTTGATGTAAGGGCAGAAAATATTAATTCAAGATACAGTATCTAAGTTTGTGTAAAGAATATTTTCCAGTATTAGCAGGAGACAAATCTGAAATGTCTGAGAGGTTTCATTTTCTATAAGCTCCCGGAAATATCTGATGTTAATCACAACTCCCTTAAACCTGGTTACTTAGGAGTAGGACTGCATGTTCCAGAGAGCTTGTCTTCCTCACGAGTCTGAGCAGAAATAAACACCCTAAGGATGGATCATACGGAAGTATATTGAAGGGGTTTTTTTTTGTCTAAAAAATAAGGAAGGAGACATGGAACTGCGTAATAAAATGGAGAAAGCATCTTGGGCTGCTTCTTGGCTGGGAGGCAGCTGCCTCCTCTCTCTGTCCCCTGTCACCAACCATCCAGATCATAGACATGGACACACTGTTCCTCTGGCCTGTGGAAACCAGGATTTGGGAAGAAGAGACTAGCGTACTTTTGCTGTGGCTCTGACGCAGCATCAGGCTGTGAGCAGGGGCTTAGCTAGGGGAGGGGGGTTATTCCCAGACTCATATGCTTAGTCACAACCTAATTTATTTTACAGCCCTAAGAAGCTGTCACACCCAGACAACATGTTATGGGTTTGATAGTCGTGCATCTCAGACCCTGTTCCACCCCGCACACATTCACACAATCTGTGCAACCCTGTGGGTGCCGGTCCCTTCCCCTGCCCTCCCTGCATCATTGCAGGTTGCTGCACCCCAACAGGGACCAGGCGTTTTTCTCTTGCTGCTCTCCAATAGGTTTTCTGCCAAGGAAAATCAGCATTAGTCTCTTGCTAATCTGTCATGAAGCTCAATGCTCAGTATGCATTTACGGTGTGACAAAAAGCCAAGGACATCTTGTCTGGAGCAGCTTTCCTGCTCCTAGAAACCAAGTCAGCTTTCACCTAGCAGGCCTGGGTGCCTCCACATGAGTGGGCACAGCTATGAGGGGCCGTGAACACCGCAAAAGGCAGTCCTTCACCTTTAGCTGAACAAGCGCGGAGGCTTCCCCTTGCACGGCACTCTGCAAAATGAAGCACATCAATCCCGACTTGACAGAGGACTTTTAAATTACAGGTAAAAGGGCTTTTAAAAATTCATGAGGTGTGGGAATTTTTAGTTCCAAATTCTATTATAAAGAAGAAAATATTTAGCCTAAGGAATTATTGGGGTTCGAGAGTAAAGGCTGAAATGAGGTGTGCAACTGCATGAAGAAGCACTGTGGCTGGAGGTAGTAAGTGCCGTCACTCATGGGTGCCTGTATCACAGCCAAGGCATATCATAGACATCAGCCTCCTGTTTCACCCTCTCCTTTCCTCCTTTTTCTTCCATGGATACGTTCTCCCTGAGGAGGTCCAGCCTCCTCATCTATCCTAAACATTTGCAGTTTAGCAGGCAAAAATTGATTTACTGCCACACCACATGCAAATTGATGACAGGCAAATGGTCAGTTGTGGTGGCCTGGGAAGGTTTATCTAGTTTCTCACTGGACAGCAAAACTGCGTGAAGGAAAAGTCTCTGCAAGGCAAGCCTCAAAAGGGAAGTACGAGGCTGAAAAGGGCAAGCGTAGTATAGCAGCAGCCCCAGAAGCACCTGGCGGTAGGTCAGCATCAGTGTAAGGAAAGGCAGCACACAGCATGGCCAGCAGCTCCAGGCACTCTGTGCTCTCCCCAGGTGAGCTCATGGTTAAATAAACATTATAATTCATGGAATACTTTGAGATGCATTTAAATATGAGGAAAAACTCCTTTGCTGTGCGGGTGCCAGAGCAGTGGCCCAGGCTGCCCAGAGAGGCTGTGGAGTCTCCTTCCCTGGAGCCATTCACACCCCGCCTGGACGCGGTCCTGTGCCCCCTGCTCTGGGTGTGCTGCTCACGCAGGGGGGCTGGACGAGGGGATCTCCAGAGGTCCCTTCCAACCCCCACCGTGCTGTGATTCTGTGATTCTGTGATCCAAGAGAGAGAGAATTAGAATTGGGGGAAAAAGCAACTAGTTTTGACCAATTGTTAATGGTCTTTTCTGAGTGCTCCCTTTATGATTACTCTTTTTAAAGAAGTATATTTCTTTTTTTTTAAGAAAATCTAAAGAAGTAATCTTTTTTCTATCTTTAAGAAAAAAACAGAGATTTATGGGGGAGGTTGGCAAATATTTACATCCTCCTGGTTGAATTTTATAATTTCATCTTATCCTCTTCCCATTTTCCTCATGGAAAAAAAAGAGGCCTGAGAAAAAAAATCCAGACCTGAGTGAGTAACCTTGGCTCTGCACGAATTCCTCCATTCCCAGCAGCAGGCCCAGAGCCACCAGGCCACGAGGCTGCCACATTGCTTCAACTGCTCCTCAGTGCCGATGGACTCCCCATGGTGCAACACCATGGACATGACCTCCAAAACGAAGCTGCACCTGCAGGCTGTGGGGGAAAGATTAACTTGGACTATCATTAGCTATTTAATATCTTTCTGTGAGCTTAGACCCATCACTCACTATTTTTTATACCACTGTCTATGCTTAGGAGCACCACACCAGGTGGAAGTTAGTGGGGGCTGTTTCATGAGGAACTTTGAAGCCAGTCATTCACCCTTTTTAAGAACAGTGTGAAAAGCACTTTGCTTCCTTAAAGCAATTGATTTCCATTTACATGTATGTTATTAGTAGGGAAATGGTTGGGAACATTTTCCATAGCATTCATCTATTGAATTACTGGCTTTTCTCTTCCCCATTAAGGTACAAGGCCATTTTGGGCAAAATGAATAGTGAAGTTTAATAAACATAACTCTCCGCTGACTCTGCTTCACACAAGTGAGCTGGCAAGAATTAAAGTCCTTAATGGATATTTAATGGTGGATGAAATGAGCTTTCTCCTTATTAGCACAGTGGCTTATTAGAGCTGGTTGCCCTCTGTAAAGTGCTCACCTGACTCACCTCTCAAGCTGGTGCTGAAAAACGCAGCTCTCATGGCTACCCTCAGATTCCCTCGTCTAGTGCTCTTACAGTAAAACTTCTGTCAGAACAACCGCAACGGTTGTCTTCCTGAGATTTGCAGTGTAATTTGCTGTTTCAATGAGGTCGTCATGTCCTTCCCTTTGATGTCTCTTTATAGGGAGTCCTTAATGCCCCCCTCTTGCCATGAGTCAAAGGTTAAAAAGAAGTCATCAGGGTTCTTTGCATTTTCCTGCTCTGACATTTTGCCCTACATGTGATGCTGAAATTTTAGGATGTTTCCCTGACCATTTCTCCTTCACCTGACCAGAATGCAACTATCATATTTTTGGGTCCCTCTTGGCTTGAAACTGAGGTGAAGGAGATCAGGATGGGCCATAAGCTTCTTCTAAACTTCTGTCTATGTTAATTGGGATTTCAGGGTTGTTGCTTTTTACAAGAAACTGAAGGAGTGACTGATGTTCCCTCCAAAGTGGTTTCAGCAGGGATAAGGAAAACCCCTAGAAAAAGAAGGGAGGGAATCTGTGAAACTGTTGTGACACACAGGGGGAATGGGCTACTGCTGTGGGTCCAGAAAAGTGATGCTCCCGTGTGCACGTTGTCAAAGCAGTGGAAAGCCGAGACCGATGTGGGTAGGTACAGAAGAGGTGGCTAGGCTGTGAAATCAGCAGGACTCCATGGATCTGGGTCCTGTTTCCAGCTCGGCTCCACATTTTCTTTGCCTGTGCTCATTGCTGGACCAGCCACTTGACTTTCCCTGGCTCACATCCATCCTGGCCAAGTTAGTTTATCAGTTTTTACAAAGCTGCATCTAATCTGTGCTTAAATACTTACAGGTTTCCTCCGTTACTTGACAGAGGTAAAATGTTATGAACTGCAAGGGGTTTGGAAACTGCAGTGAAGACTGCCATAAAATATCTGAGTAGTAATTCACATAAAATAAGATAGATAGAGATTAACGTATATGGTTGTGTGAATATAATTGCAGGTCCTTATTTGAGGGTTTAAATATGAGATGTGAAAAATCATATATTTGCCAGCATGGAAAATACCTTCTTATGCATGTGGCTTGTGGAAATCTGGGAGGAGATTTTTAGCTCCACCTGCAGTAACTGGAATTTTAGCTATGGATTTCAGTAGATCTGGATTTTTCCTCAGCTTTTTCACTGGGGACAAAAAACTATCTGCAGATATGTACATAACACTGGATGTGTAATTGGCCAGTAGCCTGCATTGTATACTCAACAGAAGTAGTAGTTATGGCATAACTCGCATTAATAGCTTGTGGTCAATGAGAGGCACTGACTAAGTTTTGTCAAGTGAGTCAACAATTTTCTTCCTGTCAAACTGAAATTCAGAATTTAAATCTACAGCAGCTTTGGCATAGGAACTATTAAATGATGCAAAAAGAAAAATGTTCATTAAACAAATTACCTAAGGAGAGTATTGGAAATTTTCTGTGACTTTTCTTTTTAAAAGACAATTCTGGCAGAGACAGTCAACAGCTTTTCTCATTTTAGAAAGGTGGCCTGGTTTATAAGATCATAAGTAAATGATCTGTCTTAACATGTCCAAGCTTGGGAGTAACTCAGAAAGGTGTTTGTTTGTCATCATTACCTGCAATAGCTCATCTGTACCTCTTAGTATATATGCATGGGCATAAAGACTTTTTTCTGCAGCAAGACACAGAATACATTGTGTTCCTTGTCCACCTCCCTCTCTCCTTACGCTTAGAGTACTGAGGCAAGACTTGCGGTTGCCTTACCAGTGGCATCAGCTTCTTTGATCCGAGAGGAAGGGAAGGGCCTTGTTGCAAGCAGCACAGCTCTCCCAAAGCAGAAGGGCTGTGAAGATGAGCAGGGGAGGCTGGAGCAGGCAGGGGCAAGGTCTGGTTATCCCCCAGAGAAGGTGTAATTTTTGCTTAAAAAGTCCAGAATTTAAATATTTTTCTGAATATCAAGGATTTCTTTTTTTTAACTTATCCCAGAATAGGAAGTTATTAGGGAGGCTGTGCTGCGGGAAACATGAAGTGAATGGAAAGGCAGCAGAGGATAGCAGAAACGGAGCTAATGGGAAGTGTGGGGAGTCCTTTGGCTGAGGGCTCGGAGGAGACACTGGGTGGTGGCGGCGGCATGACCACATCAGCTCGCAGGCAGGGGGACAGGAGGTCTCCCTTGAGCAAGCCACGTGGCAAGAGCAGGGACCTTCGAAGTCAATGGCATTGTTATCTGAGACCCTTGAAGAGCCAAACACCCATCTGTGTCTGGCACTGGGAGGGATGGGGAGGAGAGAGCCCTGGTGGATGTTTTTGGAAGGGACATGAGTGGGCAGTGGGCATCTTTGCAAAGCTGAGCTCGGGGAAGTTACAGCAGCTGCGATGGGAAATGCTTGAGTGAGTCGAGGGGAGGGCTGCAGGGGGTTTTTGTTGTCTGAGCAGAAGGAAGAAGCCAGGTATTGGAAAAAAGCTTTGGAGGAAGAAACTGTGGGCTTTGGGTATGGCATGCGCACACAGCACAAAGCAGCCCTGGTTTATTTACCTTGGAAAGGCTTGCGGCACTTTTCCCTACTGAGAAAATTAAACAACGTGAGTGCTAAGTACAAAACTGTGTACATTACAATCGCTTCTCAGGAGGTAGCAGAAGTGGCATTAAATCTTGGCTCTGCCCTCTCAGAGGCTGGTGTAATTTTTCCCTCCCCACCACACGCACGCCCCTGTCTGCCTCAGCAGTTCTTTTGCCGGAGGCTCCGCAGAGCTAAATATCACAGTCGTGCGTGCGAGGTCCCGGTGGGAGCTGGCCTGTCCTTGATGGCACCCCCAGCATCGCAGCCTGTGGTGGGCACCCATCCCTCCTCCAGCCCGCCTTGTGCCAAGGGACCACCTGCTCCTGGAGGGTCCCCCCCTGCTCCCCTGTGGCAGTGGAGAACAGCTCCTGCCCTGCCACATCAAAGTCTGTTTGCTCATATCAAAAGACATTGGGGTCAATACGGAGCTATACAACACTTAGGTGTTGTCTGGCAACTTCCTCTGCGGTGACCACCCCCCCTGCTGTGACGAGGGGGTGACAGTAGGTTTTGACTTTCATCTCAGGGCCTTCCTTTGTCTTCTGGATGAATTGCGAGCTAACCTGAGACAACAGGAGAGCCTCCCTTAGGAGCGACACGCCAAGCCGCTGCATTTCTATTCTTTCCACACTGTGTTTCTGTTATGTGGTACTGCATGCATAATCTGGTGGGCTGCATAATAGAGATGCTCAGTCCTTTGCTACATTCCTGATATAAATTTCCATTTCTCATATTCTGTTAAGCTACGCTTTAGTGAAGTACTTTTTTACTCTCTAAAAACAGGTGAAAAAAAAATCCTGATATGGACCTCTCAATCAGCACGCATGAAAAGGGCATCCGTCATTACTGCTGAACTTCATAAATGACCTATGAGACTGCTGGAGATAACTCACTAAAATTATATTAATTTCTTCTATGATGCCATTATTTTCTTCCATGTTGTATGAAAAATGATTAAATTAAGGTCATCTAAGGTCAAAATACCTATTCAGCAGATCTGAGCCCATTTCCACACACATGCTCTGTGAGCAGGGGTTATAAACATGACATCAATTTCAATTATGTATCCTGATGCCTAAGAGATAATGAGCTGATTTATGGGGACCGTACATTGTGCTGGAACACATTTATTAATTCATGGACTTTACAGGAAGATTAGTGTCTCAGTGTACTGTATACTTCAAAAATTTGTAACGTTTCAGGATATAAGCAATATTACAGTACCGTAATGTTAAAATAATGCAGTTCCATTTTCGTGATGCCTTATTAATCAATGCTATGAGTGATGTAACTTTGAACAGGCATAAAAAGTAAGGAATAATGTGTTTATTTATGAACAAGAGATCCACAATTTAGTAAGAACTCTCCTTTTTCTGGTTATTGGCCACTCTCATTTGTGAAAACAGCAGAACTGAAGAAGTTCCACGTTAGTGAAACCAGATCAGCTTTGATGACATAAGGCCAGTGAAGACCTAGCTGAATTTGTCTAAAACCAGCTTTTATTTGGAATGAAACAGGATTTTTCTTTATTAGTAATTCAGATATTAGATACATAACCTTTGAATAACAAACAAAGCTCTGTTCAAATAATCTAGTTTATGGAGAGCATATTTTCACCTTATTTAAATTGTCATAGCTACAGAGTTTCAATCTGTATTAATCATGCATTAATTTAATCTGTATTAATCATTAATCATGGTGGAGGATCTGCCCTGATTTTTTTGAATTCATAAAAGCAAAACTTGCCCTGCAAAACTAAGTTGAAGTCTGATAATATATTTTCTTCTAAACCCTCTAGTATTTTTAATCTGGACAGAATATACAAAATACATCTTTTTATAGATTTAAAGCACTGTGGTTTTAAAAAGATAAAAAGCATCAGGAATGAAACAAGGAGGGGTAAGGAAGGGAATAACAGCATAACATTTTATCCCAAATTTCAGGAATGCTTCAGGTATTTCTTTATCTTGAGGTAGCAGCTTCTAAAAGTGGTATCTTCCTCTGTAGAACTGCCCCAAGAGCTATCTGCTGCTGCTTTAAAGGTGCTTTGTTAATAAAGACAGTTCCTGATGGTAGAGAAAAGATAACCTGGCTGATTGTAATCAAGGTGTCAATGCAGACTTTGCTGGCTGT
This sequence comes from Anhinga rufa, assembly GCA_013400875.1. Lineage (NCBI taxonomy): Eukaryota > Metazoa > Chordata > Aves > Suliformes > Anhingidae > Anhinga > Anhinga rufa. Next base: position 7,817 of record VZTV01081974.1, on the reverse strand, counting down.
TATCTCATTTACTGGTGCAGGGGAAGAGAAGAACCCCTCTCTCCTCTTGCCAGCAGCCCCTAAGCCACAAAAAGAGAAAAGAGAAGCAGCAGCAGTTGGTCCCTTAGTACTGAGGAGCCAGCAGCCAGTTGGCTGCCAGTTTGTTAGATGGAAAGTATGGGAAACACCATCTTGCTCATGAAAAAAAAGAAATATTCTGAAGCATGCTATCAACAGAAGAAATGTAATCACTTGTCCAGCTGGATTGCTGAGACACCCTCTCTGTGTCCCTAAGTTCTGGGAAAACCACTTCTGAGGTACAGATGAACCAGCCCATTAAAGGTGAACGACCACCGGTCAAGATGCTGAAAGGCTGGTATGGCTGGATGGAAAAAACCAGCAGGGAAAATGAAAACTGCTTCAAATAGGCTAATAAAAAAATGAATTCCCAAATCCTGACAGATTTATCCCACTGAGATGCCATGTGTCATTTTGCCCAAGCATTTTATAGTAGTTACGTATTGCATTTACTGTTTAAATCCCATATTGCTAAATACAAAATTCCAGCATATAATTGCCTGTAAGTTAGAGCAGTTGCCTATCTGAGAGTACATAATTAGTCCTTTCCCTCAGCAACTGCTACCAGCTACTGTCAGAGACAGGGTAAAGGAGAAGGTGTTTCAAAGGCTTATTTTTATGCTTTATGGATTTTATAATAGATTTAAAAAAAAAAAGAAATTGATGGTATTATTAATACCATCATATCCCTGGAGAAAGGACTGAACAGCTCTGCCACTGTTCCTCCCGCGCTGCCAGCTCGCTTGACTCAGTCCTCGTAACTGTAAATCATAATTAACGAAAATGACAAGAAAACACGATGCCTGAGCCCTTCCATTTAAAAGGAAAAGTAATTCCATCCCAGTAGCCCTATTTAGTGCTGTGGAAGTGTTGGGCACATGAGGAAAGCCGTGAGAAAGACTGTCCAGCTCCAACAAGCGTACCTGACAAAGCCCCCCTGATTCCCAGCCATGCTCCTGCTGCGTATTCCAGCAGTGGATTTGACTCACTGGTTTTCACATAGTGAAAGTCAGGAGCAATTATCACCCGTGAAGAAGAAGTGGTGTAAAAGAAAACTGGAAGTGTTTCCTCAGTAATTTACTTGCAGGAAGATTTGAAGGTGAGGAGACCCTGCAGGAATGGGAAGAGCTGGTGCTCCCTGCTTGGAGATCTGGGGTGATCCTTGACACCTCTGCCTTTTTTCGCTGGCTTCATTAGTTTTTCCAAGTTCATCTGCACTCAAAGCAATAGTCTGGGTGAACAACAGTAATAAAAGAGAGAACTAAAGTAGGAGAAATCATGCTGAGGCTCAGATTACTTACTTCTCTTCCAGCAAGGATTTAATGCACGCTTATAGCCCAAAACTGGGCAGTCCAAGAAAAAACTAATGCCGTTCCCATGGATTTAACATAGATTTTGGCAGAATACGTACTAGACCAATGTTTAATACTATTGTAAACCCTGCACCAAATTGTTCATTACTCAGCTGTGATGTTCTTTCCCCTTTGAAAAGCTTTACCAGTTGCACACATGCTTCCTATCGCTGCCATCAGTGCTGGATTAGTCCCAGGAGACACTGATGCTGCAGCCCAGCTGTCTAATTGCTGTTGACCAAGATGTATCCCACCTACATTTCAGTAACCTAACTGGGCACCATTTATTCCACGTGGTAACATGGAATTCCGAATAAGCTTCAAAATAGTTGGACAATTTGCTTGCTTTGAAATCTGTGCTGTGCTGCTCCATTACTGTACCCCAGGGAGTGAGCTTAAAGATAGCTTGGTACTTTGACACAAATTGTAGTCATACAACCAGACCGCAAAATATACCTGCCCTTTGTAAGTCCTAGATACAACTGATTAGGTGTGAGGAAAGGAAAACATGAAAAATCTGAAAATTGGCTTTTTGGCTTTCAGATTTCAGCAGCGAATTATAATAGATTTAAGAATTTAAAAAAAAACAAAAACAAAAACAAACAAGCAACCAACCAAACAAACAAACAAAAAAAAAACCAAAAAACCAAACCCTCACAAAAAATCATTCCAAGACAGAATTTATATTGGCCACGGGTGCTTGCTCCAATCAAGCAATCCAATACAAAACTTCACGTCCAGCGTGCTTAAGGTTTTGTTATATTTCCTACTTCAAAACAGTGTTACTTCATCAAGAAGGAAATCCAGTGAGCTCTCATGTGAGTTGGCTCAGGGGAAGACTGGATTGCTGGGTTTTCCAGTCAAAATATAGTGTATAGGCAACCCATAATTGTCCTTTCATTTATGACTTTAAGTCTGACATTTCCTAAGTCTTGCCTTGAACCAGCCAGACACACAGATGACCCAGAGGAGTGTGATCCCAAATGTTTTTCCCTCTGTTTTCTACCAGGCAAGTCTCAAGATTAAAATGTCGGTCTATTATTAACAATCATGGGTCTGTTCTTGCCAAGCAGGAAGGATGGGGTAAGTGCTTGACATCTTCAGGGCCATTGGTCCCGCTTAAGAAGGAGTATTTGGAGATGCTCTCACTCCTTGGCCTACCCTGGTCATTCCCTGTTCCCTGATTTGAGGGAGGAAGAAGATGGAAAGTTGGATTCTGCCAGGTCCCTGCCCAGAAGAAAGCCTCTCAGAGGCTCTCTGGTGCTGTTAGGAGTTGGGCAGGGATCTGATTTGGGGCCCAGTGGCTCCCCCACCCTTGCAGAAGGAAGGGGGTGTCTAAGCCCAACCCTGGACGCTCCCTGCTCCAGATGTCCCAGGAACTGCTTTTACCCAGTGTTTCTATTTAAAAGACATTTGAAACAAGCTTAACACTGCCAAAATAAAACTAGTTACAGGATTTTTCTCTGCTTACGCCCACACGAAATCTTTTCATTTGGAGGTCATTGCGGTGATTTAATGGTGCTCAACAGGGTTTTTTTCACCGAATGTGGAACCAATCTGATCTCAGTGCTTACTTATGTGTTACTGGGACGTATCATCCTGTGGCACTGAGATAAGTTTGGCATTAGCAAAGCCAGAGGATTTCTATTCTGTCAGAGAACCCATTTCCCCCTCTTCTTTTGTTTCTCATAAAATCCTGTTAGGGTAGAGCAGAGTTCTTTAAGCAGGCTGCAAATTCATTGAATCAACACTATTTGTGCCCAGCTTTTCTTCCTTACACTCCATTAGGAGGTTAAGCAGTCACAGCAGAAAAGATGGGGTATGGCAAGAAAGCAGAACATTGAGATTTTATGACCAAAACTGATCTGTGGACATAAGTCCTGATGATCTTTGAAATTTACTGAATGGGAGGCTGTATTGAAGCCAACACCAAAGATGATACCAAAGCAAAAAGATTTTGCAAATGTTCTCTTACTTGTGCTAACTAATTTCCTTTTGTGTGTTTTATCCTGCAGTCTAATAGCAAATTAGCCATTAACTATGAGAGCCACAAGATCCACCTTGAAGACCAAGCTGCATCACTAAGCTGTTGTGTGATCTCAAATGATATTTTACTGTTTCTACATGCAAAAGTGATCAAATGCTCCATCTTCCAAAAGAGATGCTGTGTAGATTCAGTTAATTTTGACAAAGAGTTTTTATCACAGAAAGAACTATTTCAGCAGATTTACCCTCTAAATAGCATGGCCTTATTCCGCCGTAATACTTTTTTCATGCAACCATCTTTATAAGCAACTTGGAAAAAATCTCCTGTTAGCTACCAATAAAAACAGTCATCCGTTGCAATTTTGACTATGCAAGTAATGTCTAACAGCTCCATCTGTATAAAAGATATTGTCCAGATCTCCTGATGATGTATAGATCTCTCCCTAATTGTAATGGCAAATCACTGGCTGTGTTAAGGAGAGGGGAAAAAAGATTCAAAAAAATTCCAGTTCTTTGATACAAAACCTCAAAAAACAAATGAGTTTGCTGTCTGCTTTTTTCTTTCTGGTCTCTGAAGTGTCCCGACAGCCTCAGCAATGTATTAATTTCTTCTCAGTTGTGACAGCACTACAGGGGCATTTAGTTTGTGGGAAGCAGGTATTTCCCAGGGATGTAGCACGGGTCTACACCTCCTGCTTGAGAGAGCAGGGTGAACCTCGCCTCACCCTTGGATGTGCACATCTGACCTTCTCCTGACAGCACCTCGTGAGGATGCCCTGCGGCGCTGCGGGTGACCGTGAGCATGGGGATCTCTACATGATGCATTCGGTATTTTCTTTTTTCCCTATCTTACTGTTTAATCTATTGGCACTGTTTCATAGGAAAAAACAGAGAATTCCCACCAAATTTACCATGGTCCCCAGAGTTTTTAAGAGGTGAAATATAGTTTATTGGTTAAATTATAGAAGTTACTTGTCACTGTTGTCCAGCTATATCGATCACCTCCTTTCAATGACTCTCGAGAGAAAAATTCAAGCTATCATCCTCATTAATGAGGTAAATGCTCCTGGGGCAACTGATAGTTGAAATATGGTCTTTTATTTGTCCTGCCCTCTGTGGACATTAAGATGTGTTTCACTATGCTGATATGAACTGTAATTACAAGTAAGCACATTCAAAGGCAACCTCATCCTATAACTCTATTTCCAAACCTCTTAAAAATTAAAACTCTTCATTCTGAGGAAAGCTTTTAATGGCTCTGGGTCCATCTATCACAAAAAGAGAGATTACTCAATCTACCACCTCTGAGCTGTCAACCATTTCACCTTGTGCATATGCCCTGGGATTTTGTAAGACATAAAACTGCAAGTTTGTGAACATTACGTAATATTTAGTCTCCATTATAGGCCTGTTTTTCTTTCACTGTCTTTTTAACCTTTACCTAAAAGCTGCCTCACGTCTGTACTTATTTTTTCTTTCCCTGATAACTCTTCTTTCTGGCTCAGGGCTAGGCATGCTTGATGTGGCTTCCCTCCTTACTTATTTCTTCCATATAAAATAATCACTTATCCATAAAGAAAAAATTGTAGCAAGTTCATCCAATCAACAGAATATGAATCTGCCTCCTTTCTCCCCATCTTCTGTAGAGCCTGCAGAGAAAGAAAAGTCAGAAGATCTCTTACAGATAATTTTATCTGTTACAGAAAAGTTGAGAAATCCGCTTTTACTGAAGTTGAAGCAGAATATGTAGCTCAGCTTTCAGGGACCAGACACCCATCCTGATAATGCTGTTGCTTTCAGATGGGACGGATAGCCCGTTATGTGACCTTTACCCAAAGCCCTGGCTTGTGTTCTTGTCCTGTGTTATGTCAGGAGCACACGTCCTTCTGCTGGAAGGACATTGTTAAGGAGCGTTTCACTGGAGTCAAGTAAATTGAAGTACTTCCTTACAAAGATTTACCTGAGCCATTTCCCTGACACCATTACTTCCCCATCACAATAGTTTTTATGTATTCTAAGTGCATTTTTTTTCCTTCCCTGCTTGTGTTTGTGAGGACAGGGCAAACTCAGAGAGATGTCAGAGAGCAGAGCAAAGCGTTACACGCAGGGGTACCGAACTCACTGATGTTCACAGGTGCCAGGTTAGTGCTGCTCCTCTAAATTCACGCATCTGGGATATTTTCCCAAAGCTGCTGAGGTCTGTGCATAAGCCAAATAATCACAAACTTGGCTTCTCACAAAAATACTTGCATATTATTTCATAAGGCTTGAAACACTTATACCAGCATAATAAATGCAAGTGTCAAGTAGAAATACTCAAGTTTAACAATTTCAATCTAACTCTAATATCATGTAAAGGAGAAAAGAAGGAGAGAAAGGTAAACAGAATGCCTATCCTGAGCATTTTCACTCATAAGAGGTATTTACCACTAGTACTCAGGTGAAAAGGCATTTATCTCTGGCTAACACTACGGCAAAATCTGGACATCATATCAACATTTAAAAACTAGCAGTGAACAAATCTCTCTGCCTAATGACTCATATGCAATTTGAAATGGAAATAGAATAATATGTTTGAAGTCTATATTATGCATTTAAATAGATTAAATAGAGACTAAACAATTGGTGACAAAATGTGTGTGCATTACTGCAGGAGAGAATCAAGTCTTTCAAGTCTTTTAAATTGCTAAGAAGCCTCCCTGGTTTAAAACTAGGAGGAGAGCTAGCTCACAAAAGGATTAAAATACATTATCATATGGGGTAAATTCATTATTCTTAATGCACCAGGATTTTTTTTTGCCCATCAGATGAAAGTTTTGCTTTGGATGTCTGAAGAATTAAAAGCAGATTTGCCCTCCAAGAGAGCAGAAAAGGAAGCACACACAGATCATTGATGAACACCAAACAAATCATCTCAGCCCAACATTTGCTGAAGTTTGTGGTTTCTTTTTTTCAGCAGCACCTTTCATGGAAATAAACAGCGTGAGCTAAACTTTGCTTTTGGAGATCCAGACCTGAGGAGGGTTTGGGCAATGTCTCCTGGCTCCTGTGCTCGGAGGGAGGGGGATGTCCTGGGCAACAGCACTTGCCAGGGCTTTAAAATCAGACAGCGCCTCACTTTGGCGGTGGTATCAGAGATGGGGCAGGTGTCTCCAGGGTGCTGTATCCTCCCTGCTGTGACTCTGGAGCACGCAACAACTGAGATACGTGCAATGGCTTCTTCCCATCCAGAAATACTGACAGGAATGGGCTCTGCCTGCCTTGCATCAGAGAAGTCCTGACTGAAGCAATATGGTAATTATTTACTGCACAGAGCTTTTTAGCAAGTGTTTTGCTATAAATATTTCGTTGTAACTTTGCAGTTCTCTCCCTAGCTACAGTGCTGCAAGCTGTAGGTAATCTTCTGTTATTGTTATTTTTCCCCTCTCTCGAGAGCTGCCCAGAATAACTCAAACCAAGTCTTTGTGAAGAAATGATTGTTAAACTACCTAAGAGGAATACTGTAACTTTTATGCCAGGTGGACAAAGAAGCCAGGCTCTGATAGTCAAGTTGTAGTTTGCAGGCTGAAAACAGACACTTTTCAGCTTTGGAAAACAAGTAAAGTAAATTTGCAAAGGCCTAATCTTTCTCAAACTGCAAGCAGTATACTAAAATACTGAACTGAGGCTTTGAACAGCCTGGCCAGATGTTTAAACCAGAGTGGCTTAAGTTTGACACCAATCTCCAACTAAAAGGTAATGTGATTTTCAAAGGTGGCCACCTGTGTTTGTGGGAGGGAGAGGGAAGAAAACGGTACAAAAATTTTCTTCAGGTATAACAATAGGACCCTCATTTTAAGAATCACAGAATCACAGAAGAAGTATATTTAAATTTCAGCTCAGGATGTTTAAAATATCTTGGGGTCTGCACCCATGCTTCAATGAAATTACTCTCTAGTGTGTGCCAGAGGCAGACCCCTGGGATGCAGTAAGAACTTAGCCAAGGAGATGTTGATGCTGGAAAACCTGGAAAAGCTGGACTGCTTTGGAGGGTGGCTAAGCAAGGGCTTAGTTGCTTGAGTTGCCATGTCATATGACATGTATCTTCCCCCCAGAAGTGTTTTAGGTAGTGGGATCAGACCATTTTAGGCTTACTGGTAATGCACCCAGCCAACTACTGGTCTGACAGGACCTTGTCTCCTCCCCACACACACAACATGGCCCCTCTGGGTGCACTGAGGTCCCCATCTCTGTCCATCCGATTCTCTTCCGTTACTGAGGGTATCAAAGTTGCCATATCCTTGAGGAATCAGTAGCATTTCTATTAGACCTCTGCCCAACAGCACTGCAACCTGGAGAAATATATTCAAAACTAGAATGGGGTTCACAGGCTGGGGAATAGCAGCTGCTATCACAGAATGGTACACCCAGAGCAGGGGGCAC
>VZTV01081957.1:6386-27283 GCA_013400875.1 Anhinga rufa | reverse complement strand
CAGCTGAAACCAGGACAATGCATCTCAAAGACAATAATCTGTGATCAAGTTTCTTACAAAATGCTTTAGGGATACCAGTAAATCTGTTCATCTAGTAGAAAATAAGTGCCAAAATGTCCTCAGAGTGATTTAGCTGCCCTGTAATACCCTGAGGGCTTCTAATTGCTACATAGAAGAGGTGAGGATCTTCTGTTATATATGTCAGTCTCATGCAGATTCTGTCGATAATGTAGAGCATCTAAAATGGTTTTAGGTACTTAGGTTGAAGGATCTGATTTTTTCCATGTACCACAAGACAGCTGAAAGATCACTGTTATTGTGGCATAGATTGATTTCCATGCAACTTTCAAAGTCTGTCTTGGAAGTATTATGGTTCTGCTTTCCTGTGTGAAAGGAAAGTAATCATCTGATGATTAGAAATATTTTCATTTCTAGTTTAAACATAGTTACGACAAATTTATAACTGTCTACTTTGCACTTGTGCTAACTTTTCATTTAAACAGTAAGACCTCCCAAGAATATACAGAATGAATATATGCTGTTCCCCACCTCCAATCTCTGGTTTTGTAGGTTAGGCATTACAATCTGTTTTTAATCCCTCATCCTCAACAAACTTAAAGCTTTCCTAATATTTTAGACTTTTGTACTTCTTCTGGTTTAAATCCTTTGACCAGAACTGTACACAACAGTACAATGAGATTTTACCTGGTAGTACTGCTACATAGCTGTGTCTGTTTAAAACACCTTACCTCCTTCATTAATTTTTTTCACAGTTGGCATCGATAGAGCAACTCTTAGTCATCCCACGACCAGTATGCTTATACTTCATCATTACTGCAGTTGATAGCCCCCTCAGTAATATTGAAGAGTCTTGTTATTACTGCCTGAGTGGATGACTTTGCATTTTGTGCTCTGAAATTTCATTCCTGTTTTTCTTCCTTGTCTACAAGGTCATCCTGTACTTCCCGCATGACGATATTTTCCTCAGTAATAGCAGCACTTGATTACCACATGCCTACACTTTTCACCCTGAGATTTCCAGCTATGTTTTTTCTGTTTCAGTTGAGTATTTGTTGAGGATTTTTGCCTGAGAGGCAGAGCAGACAGCCTGGTACTAATGCTGCTCCCTGGCTTCCTGCGCAAGGGAGATGTGACCCAGGAGACGTGTACCAGGTCTGCCCTGCCATTTGGGCCAGGAGTGCCAGCACCCCCCACTTCTCCTGTAAATCTGGGGGCGAGAAGCAGAAGTAAAATATTACTTTCCTATCTGAAGAAGAAGCAAAGGCTGAATGGGTTTAAATTTAGGGATTTTTTTTGTTCTGAGTGCAGTTCATGCTAGTGTGAGTAGGCAGAGACCCTTTCAACTCAACTCCTGTTTCTGGGTTTAGGAGGGGGACACAAACAGGTGGGAGGTGCTGCAGCACTTGAAGGGTCACCTGTGATCAAGGGAATGTGAATGGCAACAGGGCAGAGCTGAGGGTCATTAAACCTCCTCTGCACAGGACCACAGTGTCTGGAAAGGAAGGCCATTACATAAACAAGGCTTCTTATTCCCTGCCCCTCCCCAGTTCTACCCCTTTTATAGATGATACATTTCTTTATTTTGCTGCCAGGAATGTGGCAGTCAGCATGCATCATCCATATATTTCACCTACACGAGTCTACTATTTAGTCTGAAATCACCATACAAAGCAGAATATTCTGAATATTCTAAACAAAACCCCTAGCCACCAGGCTTATAATTCTCCCCTAAGTATATGCTGTTGCAGTTTCCCTTTTAGTTTCTTCCCCCATCATCATTCCCATATTAATGGCCATCATCTCCATCTTGTATGATGATTTACTGTAGGACACTATAGGAAACACTTTACTTAAATTAAGATAGATTAGAACCACTGCATTAACCTTGTCAAAGAAATCAGTTATCTTATATTAAAACAAAAATTAAATAAATTAGTCTCACACAATCTACCTTTGATAAAACTACACTGTATTTTGTTATTTTCATTTACCCCCATGCCCTTAACCATGTTTTTCCACAAAAATCTGTTTAAGCCTTTACAGAGTACCGAATAAAAACTTCTGCATTAGAAAGATCACTCTCTGTTCCTCTCCACAAACCACCTTCAGCCCCTTCATTAAAATACAGGTAGTGTTCTACCATTGCCCACTTCTAGCTTTCACCAATACATTGAATTTCTTGGTATGGCAAAATTGTATTTTCGTAATTTTTACTAATACTTTCAATTTTTACTAATACTTCCAGTCTTTTACAGCCATTTCCTCCACCCCTTCTCCTCTGCTTTTTCATGAAGCACTGTAAGTTCAGCCTGCATGTTAGATGTTGCAAAACCCTTACTTCCATTTTCTGTCCTGATCTCCACTTGGAAATCTATCATCCACCATTTGGAAGTGCCCATTTTTTAGTGAGAAGCATCCAGAACCATATAGAATCTCTCAAACAGAGTGAACTACCAGAAATAGGATGAGATCTGGCAAAATTTATCTGCCAGAATTTCACAATAATAAATTCCAAGCTTTTGCAAGATTGAGCTTTCAATGAGGCTTACATGCCTAAAACCAGCAATAGCTAACTCTACAGTACTGATTATGCATTTAGCAGGTACAAAATTTCTGTCTAGAGCAACCTCTTTCAGACATCTGTGATGTGCTACTTTTTGACCTGCTATTTAACTCATAAATATAATTTGAAAACATGGGCCAATTTTACTAAAAGGTTATGATACTCAGTGCAGAGTTGCAATATAACTTAAGTATTAGAAGTTATATGTGCCAGACAGATTCCCAGTGGTGTATCAGTAGAGTCAGTAGTTAATACGAAAAGAGTACTTACATATATTTCTGACTAGAACCATATAGCACATTATCTATAATCAAGTTAAAAATCCCTCAACTTCTATTCTAACTGAAAGGATATATATAAATAAAATATGATCCTATAGATCTTTCAAATGAAAGATCTACTATCAATAAAAATGTTTTAAATGTGTGTTTATATATCTTTATTCTCTACATTATTTCTAATCTACATCTGTAACAAGAAACTATTACACTTGAAAAGAATCATAATCCATATGTAAGATGCAATATTCAGGAAATCAAGATAACATATTTGGCTGGTCTTTCCAGACAGAGTCACAAAATATGGTGTTTTAGAAGCATAAATATCTGGAAATCCTTTATGGAAGACTTTTTTTTTCCCAACACTTGCAGCAAACATAGAAATGAATTATATGCAGCTCTTTTCTTCAATCTATCTGAAAATGAGATCATGATATTTAGAAGCTCCGAAAGGTTCATACATATGTTGTAGGTCAATCTTAAAACAGTGAGACATATTCCTAACATTTTCCTGTACACAGTGTTATTTTTTACTTGCTTACAAACTCTGCAAGAAGAAATATATTTGGGATAAAAGCTTCAGCCCTTCTCTCTACCTTGCACTAAGCTTTCTTGTATAAGTGAGGAGGACTGAGAAAGGCTCACTCATTGCTGTACTGTGCTAATGAAAGGTCAGACGTGTTCACTTCCCTCACAGCTGGAGTAAGAGTGCAGACCCCTAACATGGCTGGTCTCTAACACAGCGAGTCAAAAATGCTTAGACCCTGTATTTCTCAGTTTGTCAAAATGTACTCAGTTGTGCTTTCTGTTGTTGTGGACCAGGAATTCTTAAAAAAACCTGAAGAACTGCACATTATATGCCCATAACTGGCTTGCTCATATAAGAGAAAGAATTATTACTGCCCCCTGTCACTCATGAAGTCTAAAGTGGAAGACCCAGATAGGAGAATGCTGCAAAGGGCAGATGGTAGATTCTCCTTCCTTTTATTTTTTTTTTTTAAAGAAGAAATTACATTAAAAAATCTACAGGGAAAGAATTAGAGAACATCCAAACAGCAGCTGCCTGATCAGAGATCAGAGAAAAAGGTAAAATGTGTTTCAGGCTGAAAGGTTGTGAGCTGAACAGTTTAGTCACATTAAATGTCTGTTATGTAAATGATGACAAAAAAATAATAAAAAAGATTATAGAAATTGTATACAGGTAAAAAAAAAACAGAAACAGGAGAAGATTTCAGGGCCATGTAGACGGAATTATCCATTTAACATGCATGCACAGTGACCATGGCTGAGACTGGGGTAAGTGATCTGCATAGGTATCTGGTTCCTGTGAGCACTAGTGATACCATCATTTACCAAAACAGGCACAAAAGCATGGTTGTCCCTGCCCTACCATTGATGATGAGCACCTGGATGTGTGCATTTAGCTGTGTTCCAATAAAACAGTGGGTGTTTGTTAATTACAAAACCAACAAATCAAAGCTACTTGTGGCTCCTGTTGCCTGGAAATTGTATTTAGAACTGATTGGAAGTATCAAGAATCCAGAAGAATCCTAGCTGCAGTAAAAGCTCTGGCAGGTTTCTGATAATTTCTTGGACAGCTGCTGAGAAGGCTGAGTTTCCAATATCCAAGATTATGGGGCAGGCCCATTCAAGCCAGTATTACTAGCTTTTGTGTCTTGGAGTAGAGAGGCAAATGTCCTACTTCAGAGGAGGAACCAGAAGGTTGTGGGCTTACAGAAAAGAGACTTTGGGCACGTGGCTTGTGTGGACATTTGAAGCCATGCATAACAGTTCTGCAAGACTTTCTGACACTGCACTGTCTAATCTTGATCACAAAAAGGTGGGTCTAACCTGAACACAGACAGATTTGATGAGCAGTCGCTGGAGTCTTCCAAAAGTCTTTTGTGGACTCACAAAACAGTGTTGAGAACACATCCTCTATCTGCTTGCTAGTTTTACTTTTAAATTGTCTTGCAGAACTAAATGAATGCTTGAAGAAAAAATATCACTGAGATAAGCTGATTTAGAAGCCAAGGAAAAAAAGGATATAAAGAGGAATTTCAGCTGAGATCATTCTACTGGTCTGAGCAGCATAAAAAGAAATTATAAAAAATGTACATCAGTGCTTGCTCTCAGTACAGGGGGCTGGAAGGAGCATTAACTGGTCTCCAGCCAAGAAAACAGCAAACAGTTACCACAGCCTGGAGAAGTCTTCAGCTAACATCAGTTATTGCAGACCAATCCTCTGCCTATTATCTTTTATAATCCTGGGCAAAAGATGAATTGAGGTGCATTGTTGTGAGAGTGTTGTGGTACTACTGAATAGTTAATGACAAACAGCATTGTGCAGGGCTTTAAGAAAGGACAGCCATTGTTATGATGCTCCACTAACTTTGGTGGGCTGGAGCTCACATCAATGCACTGTAAGAAGCATAGAATCATATAATCATAGAATGGTTTAGGTTGGAAGGGACCTTTAGAGGCCATCTAGTCCAATCCCCCTGCAGTGAGCAGGGACATCTTCAACTAGAGCAGGTTGCTCAGAGCCCCGTCCAACCTGACCTTGAATGTTTCTAGGGATGGGGCATCTACCACCTCTCTGAGCAACCTGTTCCAGTGACTCACCACCCTCAGAGAGGCAGAATCACCTCCCTCGCCCTGCTGGCCACGCTGCTTTTGATGCAGCCCAGGACACGGTTGGCTTTCTGGGCTGCGAGCGCACATTGCTGGCTCATGTCCAGCTTTTTGCTCACCAGTACCCCCAAGTCCTTCTCTGCAGGGCTGCTCTCAATCCTTTCATCCCCCAGCCTGTATTGACACTGGCGGTTGCCCCGACCCAGGTGCAGAACCTTGCACTTGGATAAAGCATAGCTTGCTAGAAAGCATCCATGACTAAGAGCTATTTCCTTCAGTCCATTTTAAGGAAGTCAGGGTTTTGATTTATTACATATTTCTTTATACACTTACAGAATTGAGATATCAATGAAGGCTTTAAATGCAAATATGCCACTTGGTTGCCTTAGATGTAATTTCTAAAGTCTTTCCCAGGTGATAACTATAGTGTATATTGATCAAGGCAGAAAAAGTGAAACTTTTCCACAAGGCCTGACTACAGAAGAGCATAGCAACAGCTGTAAAAAGTCTTTGTCATGGTTTTCCCTTAAACAATGTCACACAAGAAAAGTAGAGAGGAACAAAAACAAACTTTGCAAAGGCTAAGAAGTGTTAATTTTGCATAACATTAAAAGTGTCATGAACAGCATGGAGCAAGAAATGTTTGTTCAGAGCAATTAGTAAGATCAGGGCTGGTGAAATCTCAGAAACACATTAGCTTGTAAAGTTTAAAGGACTAGAAATAATGGCTAACACTGATGCTGTAGGTCTTGCTGCTGTGGAATAAGGGGAAAAAGGCAGGGAAAGCTGAGTCCTCAAAAAGTTCAGACTATTTAACTAGTTGCCAAAAGTACCCAGTACTTGGAAATTGTGCTTATTGAGGACTTAGCCATCACTGCCTTTATTGACTGTAGAGGCTATGGGAACACAGTTGATAAATTTTCTAAATTAATAAAAAATTAATAAATGGACATAGTTTTACCCTCTAATGAAATACAGAGGATGTGATATGACCAAAAAGATAAAACAGAAGACATTGGCTAATTATTTATTTCTTCCCTTTGGATGCTTGAACATCTTTTCCTCTTTCTGGTGATCTATTCTTCTCTAAACACTCTTTCTGCATTAGTAAGGAATGCCAAAAACATGTTAAGGTTCCCTAGATGGGCATGGCTTCTAGATTTGGGTATGAAAATTTTGTTCTGTTCCTCATTGCAGAGGAACTAAGCAAACACTACCTGGTAGTTCAAGGAATTTAATTATTTAATTATTTCATTATTTGAGAAGTGCTTTCCCTGAAAAGCAAAGAGTGTTTTGCTGCTCTTTTTTAAAAATCTATTTGCTGAAGATCTTTATGTTTAATGGTAGAGAAGGAAGACTGATATATTTAGGAAGCATTGACCTCTGTAGATACAGAAATGTTATTAGTGAAGGACAGACCTAGTCATGTGTGTTAACCATTAGAATATATAACAGATAAAAAAGGCAAATATTTTGATCAGCAATTCTAATCTTACTGTCAAAAGATTGCTAAAATAAATGTATTTTATTTAGAAAACTCTCACAAAGCTTAGTAACACTGAGATTATGCAGTTCTCCCAATGCTAACCCATCTGTGGTGGAAGTCTGAAAAAGAAATTATGTCTTCTGTCTCCAGCTGGATCCTGAAGTCCATCTCCTTTGTTTATCACTGAGCTTCTTCTGAGGTCAGCATTTAGGGTTGTCTTTCCAACATTTCCCAAACAGAAGTCCCTCAGTGTAATATTCTTTATTTCCAGCTAAAATATCCCTAATTAAGTCAAAGATGACCCACAGAAATAAAATATATTAACAAAGGTAGAAAACAAGCACTGTGCTCCCTTAGAAGCCTCTCACCCCAAAAATGTTACTAACCCAAGGTTAGTAATGGGATGGGATCTGAATTAAACAAAATGATCCCTCCTCCCATGCCCTCTGTAAAAAGTGCCTAGCCATCATCCTGTCACACTTTCTTCTTCTGTCAGGCCCGAGAATTTATGTTTGCTAAGATAAGCCATTTTAATTTAGCAGAAAATCTTGGGTTTTCTCAAGTTTCCCAAGGGGAAACAAAACTGAAGGTTTTCTATAGATGTAAACTTATTATTAGTTTATTCCTGTCAATGGCTCTAAAGTATTGAATTAATAGTGTTATAATTATTCCAAGCATTCATAGAAAATTTGTAATGAAAATTTCCCTTGATTGTTTCTAAGTGATTTGTTTTGTGCTTTCTGCAGACATTTTAGACACCTTAGCATAACAGAACAAATGTCCTGCAGTCACATGTGTTGAAACAGAGTAGCTTAAGCAGCTACTGTTGAATATTTATGAAGAGACTTTTCAAATCAGTAGTGGTAAGTTTTACACAAAACATGCTTCTAAGAATTCAGTGTAGTCAAGGAACATAACAATATAAGCAATCATTCAGGCTTTAAATACTGAAATAATAAATACAAACATTAATATTTTCAGCTAAGAGTTAGTGAGCAACCTATATCCAAAGCCAAGATATTTTTGACCATCTAATAATTTCAAACACAGTGGAATTTCTTAAGAGTTTGTAAGAAAATTCAGTAAAGTCCAAAGAAATGCAGCATGGTATTGTGTTTAAAACTACCTCTCTGGGGAGAGAGGCAAGAACTGTACGGACACGGAGATGCTGAATAAAGGGAAATGTCCACAGGTTGTTTGAAAAGAGCTGTTAGGCCAGAAGAAGGTAACCTTGGCTGTTCTAAAGGACCAGTCTTTGGACTGGTTTCATTTAATAGTTCTGTTAATAATACTGGTATAATATTCCAAGCAATATATTCCAAACCAGCGCATATGCCTCAAATAGGATCAAATTAGGAAGGATTTGTCATTGCACAGTAGATTCATTAACAAACTGGCTTGCTCTGAGGAATGATTATCTGAAGAAAAAGGATAAAAAAGTCAAGGTCATGTACTTGGAGATAACAAGAATTTCTGCAACAAGCTGTGGGCTCATCAGTTTTAAGCAAATGAAAGAACAAAGACATGTAAGTATTTATTTAAACAGAGAATGACTGCAAGTTACTAATATAAACTGTCTGTGAAACAAAGCAAATTAAAACCTAGCATATTTCAAAATATATTCCTGCAAAGAAAATATTATTAATCTGCAAAGCAATGGTGAGACCTTATCTGGAAAACAATTCTGAACCCATATTCCCAGAAGATAAGTTTAGACAAAATTAATTCAGTCATCTGAGATGGCCTTGAAAATAATGTTTTCTTGGTGCACAATAAAAATGGACAGTCTATCTAACACGAGAATGCTGAAAAGCAATTGGTTTCCTCAGCCTAAGAAACGAAGGCTGTGTTCTGCAAATACACTAAATACAGTACACATCAAACACCACTGAGGAAAAAGAAGTGTTTAAGATAAAATAGAAATAAATAGGCATAAATTGACCATGAGTAGTTTAGGAAATCATATGATGGCAACCCTGCAGAAATGGGGCTCCAGAGGAGCACTCCAAAACAAGTAGTTGGGATAAAAACAAATAGAAGAGGTAACTTAAAGCGATGTTACATGGCTTTATGAAAGGCATTATCCAGCATGGTTTTCAGCAGTATTGGCATGACAACCAACATCCAGGAGTTCCCAGTGTACTGACATAAATTCCCTAGGTTTTCTTCTTTCATGTGTTTTGTGTTAAACATAGAAGTCCACATATTTTTTTTCCCAATTCACATTGCAAAGTGGGTGTTTGTAAAGCAAATATTTGCAGCAGGATGATAAAATCTGCACACATCTTCATGGAGAGGCTGCATGTAGGGCTGCACAGGACTTCAAACTGGAAGTTACTTTTGCCCCATTTTAGAAGCTTAATGTTTCATTTTTAGTTGCTGTGTTCATTTTATATCAAAGTGAATATGGGCACCACTGCCTTTCAGAACTACAATAGTCTGGTGTTTCATTATTTCTAATTAGGGAGTTTCTTTACTTTTATGCCTGCCCATAACTTGTATTACTGTTAATGGGAATTCTGTTTGTGCACTGATCTGAGAACAGACCCCTCAGATATCATGTAAATAGCTTTTCAGTTGACTGGCCATCACTAACCAACTGAACAAACTGATATCCTCATGCACTACTTATCAGGAGTTGTAGCTAGACTAGAAAAAATATTTTGAGTTCTGAAGGTCCGGGTAAGGGGAAATAAATATTTTAAATTGGGCTAAAGGCACCACAAAAGCATTAGTTCAGTTCATCATAAGCTAGTGATCACATTTACCCCTTCCAAAGCTGTTCGAGTCACATGACATTTCACTTACACTAGGTAACACAGAAAGTGAGATTCACTCCCAAACAGAAGTAATAGACAGTCTATTGTAGTCTACTTAGCTTGGCTCCATCCATAACCAAGGAGGAAAAACACAGGGAATGAACCTCCTTTTGGAAACATCTGTGTCTTTTTCCAGTAAATGGATGGCCCAGACAGGATGTTGTTCTTTTAATGACTAAAATCATGAGCTGAATCACACCTAGAGTGTGAGACACTTTAGGAGAATCCTTGAGTTACAAACTAGCTTTCTCTTTTGTAGAATATGTCTGAAAAAGTGTCAAGAAGTCTCATTATCCTGTTTCTGATTTAAATAATAAAAAATGCACATAAAATTGCATTTCTGATTAAATAGATAATTTCGGAAATAGCAAATGTTGGTTAGAAGACAGACGATTAATGGAGGAATACAGCACCTAAACTGGAAAGAATAATTTTGAGAAAGAGTAGCTATTCTAAAGGCAGGTGGTTTACATAGTATTAGCATAATTATGTATAGCTATGGTACTAGAAATCAGTAATTACTGTGGAAATAATCTAGATTTCTCTGCAGTAGCCTCACATGATTTCTCAGTAATAAACTACTATGTTCTTTTTTCCAGGCAGAGGGAAAGCAGTCCCACAGCAGTAAATAATGTTCTTTTCTATTAGTGTTGTTATTTTGCTATTTCTCAGATAGGACACAGCAGCAAACTGAGCAGCAGTTGTGTGAATGCTGTTTTAAAAAAAAACAAACAACAAAACTCTAAGCTTGTGATCTGACTGCCCTATAAGCCTGCTCATCACCGCAAGGCTGAATGCACACATAAGGCTTATAGTGAAATGAAAGCCTATAAAATACATGGAGGAAAACAAACTTTGCTGACCTAGAATGTGGGAAATACAGTCTGTCCCATGCACAGCTGTTGAAATTATAAAGAGAACCAATGCTAAACCTCTGATGTGTCCAGGATACTGGAACTGAATTTTCAGTTTTATCCTTTGTCTGTGTTAAAAGTAATAAATAAGCAATTAAAAATGAACAATAGATAAACCGAGAGGGGGAAAAGGTTGCACAGTAATTAGCGCTCCTTCCTGAAAAGTGTAACTATTTGTGTATATTATATGCAAATGAATTCCTTTTCATTCTAATGTGATGGGCTCTTTTGTAATTCATTTGCTTCTCACACCTTTCCTTTTTGACTATGAGAAAACTAAAACCAGAGAGTTTCATTAAATAAGACCATTATGATAAAAGCTCAAGTACTCCAAATCATCCTAAGAGTCCCAAAATAAACAGAGTGATCATATGAAAGCAGCCCCAATGGGAGTTGAACTGATATTAGAGCTGTAAATAAAATGGGGATAAAAACATACTTGTGATACAAATATGTTAAACTTCAAAAAAATTGGTCATGAAGATGCACTTTGCAACACAGAGTGACCTCTAATTATAAATACTTTTCTTCCCCTCCCTGAATTTGAATGCCTTAATATTCACACTGAGAGGAACCTGGGACATATGTCTGCTTGCATATATATACAACATATACATGTTATGATTTTATCTCCTGAGTGTGATTCAGTGGGATTTATTTCCATGTGTATATGAAGTCCTTTTCTCACTCTTGTTCTCTTTCTTTCAGTCACACAAGAAATGAATCCCCAGTGAACTTAATCACCAGGTGGCTTTTGCTTTACTTAGTAGCAACAGCTACAGAGCTTTATTTGGTTTGGCTTTTCTCAAATGCTGGACTTGTTAACACTCATCAAACACAGGAAAAATAAAGCAGTACATTTAATTTCTTTCTCAGTATGAAAGGGATGTGCAAAGAACCAGCATGTTTCTAACTAGACAGTAACAGGTACAGTGCAAAACATATTTACAACACTTGAAAAATCTGAAAAAGAGAGCACTCCAGCTGAAATATAATCTTTTCTCTCGGTCTTTTTGTGCATAATTGTCAATATGCTAGTGGGAAGAAGCAGTATTACCCAACCGGGATCCATTTACAATGAGGCAACCAAATAATGCATGTTTATAAAAGATGTAGAGCTTGTTTTTGGACAAAAGAATATCATTCTACTGCCACCAAAGCAGAGTGGTGTGTACAGTTAGTAAATCTTTTCTTAGTTGCAAAACTAGTGTCAAATTGTTAAGGCCATAAACTACGTCAGCATAAGTCACTCTCATTAATTTGATGGGTGAAGGCAGGATTTTCAAACAGCAGGCTTCTCATTCTAGTTTTTATTTTAATCAGCTAAATAATGAGATGGGGGTAGAGTTGCTTAACCAGGCCAAGGGAAGAAGAAAGCAGAATCATCTTAAAACACCAATCCTGGATTTAATAGCCTACAACAAAACACTAAGCAGGTCAGCTTCATGGTTCAGCAGTTCCTAAAAGCCCTGTCTACTTCTCAACAGCTTATCTGCGGCCAGCGTGTAAGATCTCCCAATGAGATCTGATTTACAGCACTAAAGGGTTTTGCTGCAAAAACTAAGGGCAAGAATGGTACGCTGTTTTCTGTACATTCTGTCTGTGCACACATATATTAAAAAAACCCCAAACCCTCAGAAACTAATTCGGCCCTCACGATAAGGATCTCTTGCATTTTTCATTGACATAAACAGGTCACAATGCCTGGAAAAGCTTACGCAGAACTCTGCAGCAATCTGGTTTGTTTTTTCTGGGTCAAAGTCAGAGTTTATCTTGTTAAGCTATCTAATTGAACACAGCCCATGTGATACAACAGGACTAAGTGCATTAAATGAGGAGGCAGTGGGAAGGGGGGCTGGATTTATTTCTGTGTGATGCTGGGAGGGTGCAGGTTCCTGGAAATACCTAAATTACCTTTGAAATAGCTATTTTTGTGGCTGGAGAAAAAAGATGTTCAACTTCTATAATACATTTTCTGTACACACACACATGGTTTCCAAAGCTAGAGGATTTCACCTTAAGCAAAATGAACATGTCCTGATCTCCATTTGCCTGGGGTAAATCTGAAATAATTTTATTGTTGTCAGCTGAATGATGGAATGGTTTACATGGAGGTAACCAAGATCAAAATCAGACCCCAAATATCAAGTGAGTTAAAGCCACAAACAGCATGATTTAAACCACAGTTGTTCAAACCAGGTCCTATGCAGATCTCAGTAAAGTGAATTATATATAATAACACTTACAGTTTCCTAGTACTATTAGATTTGCCTTTTTACATAAATGCTTAAGTTATGATAAAAAACAGAGCTGTGTCAGTTCTTTTCAGGCTCAGCACATTTGCTATTAGCATAAGAAATGCTGCTTATAGCAGAGGCAGCCGTGCTTGAAATTTCTGAATTAATGGATTTGATTTCCTCTTGAGACAAACCACCAGCCTTGCAGTAATGGAAATAGATATAGTTGGTAAAACAAATAAAAAGCTGGCATGCAGATAAAATGGGTTTCAGTTTAAAATAGTAATGTTGTAATTGAAGTGAACAATTACAGGGTTGCTTCTAGGCACAAAAGAAATACCATGAAAATGAAGTAATGTTTTTGTTAAGTATAGTCATTTAATGAAAATGTAGAACTACAGATGTCATCATCTGGAAAAAGGAAAACTATAGTTATTTTCCTTAGCTGAGATCCTCTGATAACATTTTGCTAATTTCAATAATAATTACTAATATTAAACCTAAATTTTATGCGGGGGGAGGGGAAAGAGAGAGGGAGAGCAAAAGCTTTACAACTGGTACTAAGCCAAATAGGCTTGCTTGCCTTTCAAGGGATTTCAGTTATCAAGGGTCGGAAGCCTGCAGTACGAATTTTTGGAGGGCAGGGGGAGGGAAACAATTTTCTGTTGGTAGAAGAAAGCTCTCTTGTCTGCATCCTTTGTCAGGGCTATAACACTGTAAAGCCCGGGCGGGAAGGGAGGAATGCTGGCCATGCTGGGTAATCACCGACAGGAAACTATGAGGTGGGGGAACAGGGGAGGAACATGCTTAGCATCAGATCTTTTTACCAAAGATATTTTCTCTAACTGGGTCGCGCTTCTGACTGGCTTTCAGATATATATACCACTGGGGAGATGTAGGAACTTTCAGCGTATGAGAGCCTTTCATGTTAATGTGTAAAAGAAAAAGTAATGAAGCACACCGAACACCACCAATGTAAGTGTCACCTCAAATCTGAGAGTGCATTCATTAACTCCACTGCAACAAAATGATCTGCTGTTGTCCTATATTTCCTCTTGCTTTGTATGCGTGACAGAAAACATTCTCATTGCAATTCTGTGTAGAGATCTATTAATTAACAGATCACGATTAGTGACTTGACAGCAAAGCACACAGCTCTTCTTGTAACGGGTAAGCTGCAGGACACTCCCTGGCACAGCAAATGCTGCCCATTAATTACATTTCTATCACCAAGAGTTTGCATTTACACCACAGTGCTGCACAATGCAAGGCATGGCCGATGGCTCCACAGCTATGTGGCCAATGCACAATTAACAAGTTTCATAGCTGTACTGGCTTTGTGGTTCCAGGAGCAACTTTTTAGGTGTTTTTGGTCTCCTGCCCTGTTGGTGGGGATAACTGTGGCAAGGTATAAGGTGCTGGTGGGCAGGTGCTGGCCAGGCTGCAGCCCTGCAACCCGAGATCTGGTGGGCAGCCTTCTGCAGACCTGGGTCACTCGCCGAGGGCTGCTTCTTCTTTTCCAGGAGCCTTTTGTGAGGAGGCTCTAAATGGCATATTTTGTTAACATTCGCTATTTAATTATGCCATCTTCCTGTGTCCTGTGTGGTATTTCACACACCCAGGCAAAGCTTCTACATATAAATGAATTTTCTGCTATAACCACTGTATCAGGCATGTCTGTACTGCAAGATATAATAGCAGCCTATTTCCATATGTCACTCTAAAGTGCTTACACTGAAATTTTACTGCTTTCTTCACACTCTTGCACTTACATAAATACACCCACACAGTACAGGTGGATTTCTCAATCGTCAGGTGTTTCTCTTCCATCAGAAGACATTTTTTGAAACAAATTAATGCCAAATGCATTATGGTTTAAATGTGTTTATTACTTTATTTGGTGTTTTAAAAGCTCTTCTGAAATGTTTTAAACAAGATGATGTGCACCCATAGAGTTCAGTATACACTTAATCTGTGGAGAAAATAAATGCCTGACATAAAGATTTAGATCTTTATTTTCCTCCCTTGACATGGTGGCTGGTGACACATAAATGTACTTTTTTTTTCCCTTTGACAGAGTAATAAAAATCTCATTATCTCTGAATAGGCAGCAATTTCGTTATCTAATCTTTTTACCAAAAGGTTAGTTAATTAATCAGAAACAAATCCTGATTATTATTTCAATAGAATTAGAAAGACAAATCACCAGAGTACGGCTAAATAGGGCAGGCCTGTGGTTTAACCTGCCTCATTTACATCCAAGTACAATGATTGTCAGGAGCTTGCAGTGAGCAAACAGCCCCGAGAACATAAGCCAGCAGATGGTTTTCTCTCGTCCCTAGCCTTTCCTCTCCTCTAATGCCTCTGATCCCATTACCTCACTGAATCCGTTACCAGGGCAACTGTTAAATTGCTGTGAAAGGCACGGTAATAAAGTAACCTGTCACACTCGCAATAAAAGCAGCAGAATTTTCCTGTTCACTGAACTTTTCAGCTCATCAATACTCACTTTATGGAGAAATTCACCACTACACACAGGTCAGCTGCAGGAATTGTTCCGTGAGGCTTTTGAAAAGCAAACCAAAGTTCATGTAAACATGGGAAAGGTATAATTAAAGACTGGATTCAGAAACGCACACAGATCTAGTGCTTTGCTATTTACTGTAGAAGGTTAGTAGGAGATTAGAGATATTCAGGTTGCTTCTTTTTTTAAGCACATTCTATAAATAACCTTTACTGAAGGTAGGAAGGTGGTTAAAACCATAACCTCCATTGCATCAGGCTGCTTACCTTTAACAGCTGTACCCTGACCTATTTGCTAAAGTGGATTTTGTTATCACAGAATAATCTGATGCCAGAAGGATTCATTTAGAAATGTTTCCCAGCATTTGTCTGTGCTCCATTGTTTTATATACTTTGAAGCAAGTTTGATCTTTAACAGGCTTTTGCAATATGCGGCTCTTTCCACTAATAAAACCTTACTGAATGTAATCCTAGAGAGAAAAAAAGCATACAGCCACTGTGCCAGTCCTCCCATATGAAAACGTTTCCCCAGTTTTCTAATGTAACATATCCTACTGCAATTTTGATCCATAAAAGAAGAGCAAGATTTTTTCTTTTTTCCTTTATTTTATTTTTTCCTAGAAATACATGTAAGAGGTTTTTCCATAGGGCACATGCACTGTTTGCCACTGATCAGAGCTGAATTTGAAAATGTCATGTGGAAAAACCCTCCTGACTTCAATTAGGCTCACAAGAAACTGTAAGAACATGAATGAAAAAGAGAGTGCATATCTAATCCTTCTTATTAGCCATTTGCAGACTCTACACTTTCAGCTCCATTTGGTAATGCCATTAATTATACAGCAGTAACCTTGGAATATATTGGAGTTTGCTTGTTGAGATAACTTCTCTTTCAGTCTCCTTTTTTAAAATTTGCAGATGCCTACAGCTTGTTATGAAAAATTGAAAGCGTTTCTTTAACTGACAGCAAGAGTGAACTACAGTGCCTATTCCAGCTGCCGGCCATAAAAGAGGAGTCTTTAAATAGGAGCCACGTTATAGTCCTAGGACTATGGATTTAAAGTAAGGCTTGTTGCAGATAAATCTTTGCACACACTGTCTTCAACTTTTAGATAACCACATTCAAGACAATACTCTTTGTCAGATTGCTGTGGTAGGGGCTGATTTTACCCTCCTGAATGAAACCATATTTTCTGCTTTCCTAAAATTTCTCAGAACTCTAAGACCTGTTTGGGGAGGAAAGGACTGAAAGATTATGTCCTGTTAGATATCTCCACTGCAGTCAGTGATCTTTTTTTACAATGTCCAATTTTAGTTCCTTGCATAGGCCAGGGTTCTTCCAAATCTTCAGGGGAAGTGTGTATGAGGAAGAACAAGCCAACTGCACACAAAAATGTATACTCACAGTCTTCATCAGAGATATATTTATTAACCCACATAAAATAAAAGAATTTATGCCTATCTCTACCTGATAATTAAACTGGACCATTTCTGAGATTCAGGAAACTCTAAATCTCTTTGGTATCTGGTGTGTATAGCATCTCCAGTTATAGATAAGAGTGGAAATATGTTTTCAAATAAGCCAAAATTCTTGCTCTTTCCAGGTGACTAGTAGAGGAAGCAATGTTCTCATGAGATCTGCAGACCATTTTGCAGGTGTAAGGAGTCCCAGTAAGATATCCTGGGCAGTGTCTTCACTCCATACTCTTCTATGTTTAAATAGAGCAAATGTCAAGAAGGGTGATATGCACTTAGTTTCAATGAAAGATTTGAGTTTTTAATAGCTGCCATTGTTTTAATTTAAAATTTACTTTAAACTGTGTGCATACTGGATTGTTCATGATTACACTTTGGCAGAATGCAAACATAAATGAGATGTCGACATGGATAAATTTCCTTCCTTTGAAAATGTATATGAATATTCATGAGCAACATTTGTTAGCTCATTTTCCCAGCTCTGGTTCGAATGCACAGAGCAGGGTTTCTGTGCTCTGCGTGAGCCTGTAAGGAAAAGCCTTTCTGCTGCACAGTTTCTGATGGTGTAAAGAGGCACAGTCTTCAGATGGTGTCTCTCTGCTTCAGTTTGATTTCACCATCCCTGTAGCTGCAATTACATATTCAAAGACCATCAAGAGTTCACACTGGGCTGAATTACAGCTGGCTCCGTTTATATTGGCACACCTTGGGTTTGCCTCACTGAAAACTGTAAGGTTACAGCATCAGAAAGAAAAAATGGTGTCAGAAGAGAATTAGAGCTGCTGTCTTTGAAAGAGAAAGAAAGAGGAGTAATTGTGTCCCTCCTTCCACCAGATGCTGTGTCCTTATTATTGTCCTCCTCAATAGCACGTTGTGACTAGACTGGCTATACAGCGTGTAGCCCTTTTCTCCTCGGATTAAATTCATCCCTGTGCAGTGGAGCATCACACAGCCTCGGCACCATGTAAACCCCACGCTCAGCTCTGCTTTCAGCCCTTGCGTGCTGCGTAGGCTTTGTACAGGTTTTGCACAGGTGTGGATTGCACATTTCAGCTTTAATTCAAAAAGACAAATGGCTGTGAAAATACCACAAGCTTAGATCTACCAGGCACTGCTGGGAATTTTCCACCCTCAGTGACTAAAGTTAGCTTCTGAATACCATGGTTAGCCATCAAATCAGAATGGTTTGCTCTGCAAAAATAGACAAACATTTCCCACTTCTGGTGAGGTCCAGACACACTACCTTCAACATTTTTGTCCCACTCTGGTGACAAATTAAGGCCTCAGGTCCATCAGAATCAAAATTTCTGCCCTGCCTACTCCAATTTTTGATGTATATTTTGGCTCTTTTGTCTATTCGGAACAGGAACATTTTCATTGCTCCATTTCTATCTCTGAACATTCCTCACTGTCTGTCATAGCTACCAGTATTGAAGTGCAAGGGAGAAAAAGGAGCATAGAAACAAATTTAAAACATATTGAACTAATTTTTCATTGCATACTTTATAGTGGGCCAAACTCTATTAAGAACCAGATCCAGGGAGAAAAAACTCCAACACTGCTGCAGATTTCAGTGGAGTTCTATTGATTTGCATCAGTCAAATAACTGAACTACAGCTATTTATCTTGATGGAGTGAAAGAATTGGGAAGGACAGCTGTCTCTCAGGGTTATTATGTGGCTTGTTTGATCTTACCTATATGTGTGATTGATCCTGTTAGCTTATATTTTATTCATCTGATCTTATGGCAGTGGAATAGTGTAAAAGTGCATCTTCCTTTGTTTTCTTTTTTAACATTTTACACTATGCTGCCTGTATTGTCCTTTTTTCATCTACAAATTAAAAATTTACAGCTCTCATATCCAGCATGGGCAATTATGTATGAACATCACTCCAATCACTTACCCTGAAATAAAGGTTTATGATGCAAGCAGTTTTTTGTAGTCCTTCACATTGCCAGAGACTGGGGTGGGGATGGGAGGGGGGACAACAAAAACCTACATCAACCCTGCATTTTTGATGTTGCTGCTGTTTTGTGCTGTGACTTCATGCTCCCTGAAGAAACAAGATGCATCAAGCAGTGCCTGAAACACATCCTCTTCAAACATTGGGAATGATTATTTCAGCAAGTTTTAGCTTTCAGCAGCAACATATGTAGCGGCAGCTGTGCAGTAGCGCTTTGAGACCATGGGTACTTTGGAACCCAGTAAGAAAACTGTGACTCGCATGTAAAAAGCAGGAAAAAAGAATTTTTCCTCATTCAAAATTGTGCTGAGACTTCAGAAGCTTAAAGGTCTAACAAAGTAGTTTACTTCACTCACTTGGATCCAATAACTTGCCCTCCAAAGATTTTAATAGATTTTTTGAAATACATGTGAAAAAATATCACCAGTAAAAATCTTTCACAATTTTAGCTGACTGGTTTGCATCAAAGTTTCACACCAAAAGAGTGTAAGTGTCTTTGATCCCCAGCTTACCTCATTTCCTCTCCAGCTCTTCCATTCATAATTATCTGTATTATTTTGCTTTCTATATGTTATCAACAGAATATTCATGGTCACAGCCTGAAGATCAAAGATGAAGTTTAATCTTCAGATTGTGCTGCTCATGCTCATAAACCACTCAAGCGCCACTCTTGCTCTCTGTGACAGCGGCAGAATCCTTGATTCAATTATAGGTTACTGTCAATGGGGATCACGCTTTAATCTGTGTACAAACAAAAGGATAAAACAGAAACATGTACCCATTCTAGGGATGATACTTTATTACAGTGTGACATCAGACAGCATTGCAATAATACAGGCTGGTTTCAGAAAATGGATGAGATTAAATTGTCTGCTAGGTTATGCCGGCCTGTTATGTGCAGACTGGCACATGTACTGCTCTGCTTCTCTGCCATTTATGTGGCTCACAAAGACTCTGATCCACTACACATTGCATGATTGCACAAATTTCAGTGAGTCTGAAGGATTCCCAGCATTATGCAGGATTAGACCGTTATTCTAAACATGATAGGATTTTTCAAATAGTACTTGGATATGAGATACTATTCAGAGGAGTAATTCCATTGAAATAATCAACATTTTTGCTCAAGTGTTAGCATGTTCCCCTATCAGGATGTCTGGAATCAGTTTCCATGTTTGCCAGCACCTTTTTAACACTCAGTGTTAGTGCTTCTTCAAAGGTCAATTGAAAGGAAAGGTAACTTTCCAGATAGCTGTCCAGTCCATGGCAATAACAGCCTTCCACCACATTAGAGTAGGACTCCTTTATGAACCATGCTGGCATTCCCCAAGCTCTGCTATTATTTTTCAAGTTTTGGAAAACACTTGAACACATGCTTAATTTTGAGACACATTTCAAATATCATGGGATTTAGGTATTTGCTTAAGTACTTTTATAAATTGATTAACTGAATGGTGAGGGAGGGACAGCAGCAGAGAGAAAAACTATTTCTGGGAGTAACAACAGCTCTTCCCTAGATAAATTCTGCATTTTTAGTTGACCCGTGTTGCCCCCTCCCTCCTCCCTGCTTGCCACCCTTCCAAGTGCAGTGTGGTCCAACTGCTGCAACAGCATACGGGTGGTAACAGGCACAGGGGCAGAAGGAGCAGGCGGGAGTCTCTCCGTGCCTCCTTCCCTTCCCACTTGCTTCAGCCAGCTTCTACTCCTGCCCCTTCTGCTACTGAGTACAGTGCTTTGGCCTGTTACACAGGGATTTTCCTGTCAAAAGAGCTTGGCTTATTTCTCTGTACCAGAGAAAAGTATATTTGCATTGTTAAGCCCTTTCTTTCTTTCTTTCTTTCTTTCTTTCTTTCTTTCTTTCTTTCTTTCTTTCTTTCTTTCTTTCTTCCTTTCTTTCTTTCTTTTTCTTTCTTTCTTTCTTTCTTTCTTTCTTTCTTTCTTTCTTTCTTTCTTTCTTTCTTTCTTTCTTTCTTCCTTCCTT
>VZTV01081955.1:1243-16211 GCA_013400875.1 Anhinga rufa | reverse complement strand
AAAGGACCCTAGCCAGTTATGTAGAGTTTCTTTGTCATATTTTTGGAAGAAAAATGGAAGAGATGATGAAATTACCACTAGCTTACAGGGCTGTGACATTGGAGCAAGGGAGAAATTGCAGTGAGTCTGGCTGTCTGAGGTAAGCACATTAGCTGCTGAATGTGTAAATTGCAAAAATAACTTAGAAGCCAAAAGTGAGAACAAATGAGCAAGCAAGTGATCTAATCTCTGTTGGAACACATCACCCATGCGATTTGCAGGGTCCCTTGGAAACAAAGAAGCAGATGAAGCAGGAGGAGCATTTGTGTTATCAGCAATGGAGAAAAATCAATAACAGATAGAGTCTGAGTGTCAGCAAAACAAAGGAGCTTTCCATTCCTCGCTGAAAAACTGACACATTTGAAGCAGGGAAAGTCTGGTGTCTCATTACAGTAAGACATTTTCTGAGCTCTGTGCACTGCCCATGTTGAATATTTACTTACTGTCATATGTGGTTTTAAGGTTGATAAAGCTTAACTATAATTCTTACCTTTTGAGGTCACAGCCTCAAAAGAGAGCATCTGTTTTGGTGAGATAGGTGTAAGTGTAAAACATTGCCATTAGTGGAGCAAATCAGAGAAAGGAGACATGCTTGTCTTGTAGACCCTGAGAAACTATGAAATCCAGAAATAGTCTTATTTAGGACACAAACTGTTCTTCCTCACACCAGAGCAGCTGCTCTCTAAGTGCTGCTGCAATACAAGTTGCGGAGTATAATTAATTGGACTTCACAGTCTGCTAGAACTGTGGGCAGCCAGCACTCTCAGCTGCAGGAAACCCTGCTCACAGACATGGAGCTCCTGAGTAGCTCCAAGGAACAACAGTATGAGATCCACCTGTCAGGAAGCCTCCAGTTTCGGTGAAAGACGAAATATAGGAGAACCACAAAAAAAATGTTTTTTAAACGATTTTGGACTGGAAAAATGTCTCAGTGTAAGCCAGGTAACCCTCCACATGAGCGTAGTTCTTAGAAAGAAAATGAAACTGTCCCTTTTTTTGGTCCCGGATGAGCTGGAGGCACTTGTAACTGACTTACATATTTGTTTTAGGTATTGGACAACAATCGCATATTTGAACCCTGTACACAGTTGCTTTCTTCTATGTTTGCTCTCTACAAACCTAAAAGAAAATAACAGGCAGAGTGATAGGCTTTAAAAGATAACATTTACCACAGTTATCTTTCAGCCATATCCAAAATCACTACACTTTTCCATATAATTGGAACCGGAGATGTCTGTGATAATTGATTAGGAAAATATTGACTGTCTAAATGTTTGTTGGTTGTTTTTTTTTTCTTCTTTGTGTAAGACTCACAGGTTTACAGCATATTTCCAACTAATGTTGTCTTGTCAAGACTAACAGGCTCAGCTTTAAACCTGAGCATCCAGGAAGTAGTATAACCAAGAAATAGAGTTGGTTGTTTGTATAAGAAAGATACTGAAGGAGACGGGGAAGGTACACTCAGGTAGGTAATACTGAAACAGAAGCTGATTAGTTACTGCAAGGCTCTCAAGGGATAAAAACCCCAAATGTAGCGAGTGTTATATTTGCCTTCACAAGAGTCAAGTGAGTAGCAAGGCTGAGAGACTCAACTACAACTAGTGGTAGGACCCAGGACAGACTGTTACCAGGCCTGAAATAAACCCTCTGTGAAGACTCAGATTCATAAAAGGTGTCTACGAGTACTGCAGAGGTCAAACAAACTACTACCTTATGGAATGACAAAGAAAATTGGTTTACAGTTTTAGAGAGCATATGGTATTAGAATAATAACTTACTGTTATTGCACTTGAACCTGTCATTTTTTGACCTAACCCTGAAACTGAGTAGCGTCTTTAATCTGCTTTAGTCATAGTATTTTTGTCTATAAAGTCCTCCTCAATCTTATCTTGAAATCTGGGACTGTCTTAACTGTTGTTCTACTGTTTGTATTTTCACTGAATTTGGAAACTGTTGCTATCTATGGGGATATGATTGCTTTCAGTGTTACATATAAACAGTGGTAAAAGATGATTGCTGTAGGGTTTGGGATTTTTTTCAGAATTTACAGTTTAATATTGCACACTACATTTGAACTCAGGAAAAAATGTCCTTATGCAGTGGCACCTTCCAGAAATATTAGAGTGTTAAAACCCACAATCCCCCTGCCTCTGAAGGGTAGAAGAGCCATGATTTTTCAACACTTATCTTCTTTCATCTGAGACCAGACTCAAGCCATTCCAGGGGCACTGTAGCTGTTTTAGAACACTGCTAGCTTGCACCTAGAGTATGAAACCTGAGAGAAAAAGTGACTCTCAGCTGCAGAAAAGAAGAGTAGGGGTTAAAATTTTCTCCACTGTTAACCAAGCTGAAAACAGTGCAGTTCTTGATAGCTATATTTTTTCCCCCCTGTGACTAGCTTTTTGTGTCAGAATTTGTCCCACTGTTTCTGTGTTCACATAATTTCAAGGAACAGCTACCTGTGATAGAGAAACACAAGCTTGGTGCTTATTTTCTAATTAAACCTCTTTTATCTGGCCCAAAAGTTGCTTTCAGCACCTTTTTGGCAGAAAACTTTAATTGCTATGTCAATCATAGGCACAAATCCAAGATATAAAGTAAACTGGATTTAGATTTGAGTAGCTATGGCTCACGCATGCTATTGCTTTCTAGCAATGAGATAAAAAATCTAAGCACCACATAGGAAAAAAGAACACCAAGTAGATCCAACAAAAAATATAGTCATAAGTATTCTCTTGGATACATCTCTGATCTTTGGTGTAGGTAAACCAGGTTATACCCCAAGCTTATATAGATTGTGTTGTAGATTTTTTTCTCTAAATTAGAAGATGGTTTCCAAAGCTTGGTTGTGAACTGCACAACTTTGTAAGTGTGAAAGTGGTATAAAAAGAAGGCGTTATAGTAATACTGAAGAAAATGTGCCCACATTTGTTGCTAATTATGCTAGATTATAAGGCTTTCACAGTGATTGTTACTGAGGCCCCAGAAACACCTGCAAACACAAAAGAGCGCTCCAACATTTCCTAGCACATCTTATACTCTGAGTTCACTGACTTCAGGATGACTTCAGTGGATGTACTCATAAATTGTGTAAATCAGTTAAAAGCACCTGAGCTGTAAGGCTGCAGTCAATAATCTTTTTCTTTCCTTTTCATTTTCCCATCAGTTCATGCCAGGTGTTTGGTGTTAGAGGTCACAGCCATATTAGATCATGTTTTGTTTCCTGCATGCATTTTTTTGTCCTTCGTCACAAAGTAAGCATTTGATGAAGCTAATAATGCAGCAAATAATGTACTGCTGATTCTTGAGAAGATAATTAAAAGAATGGTACAATGACTTTTACAGTTCAAGGAATAGATGCACCGATAAAGTTATAAATCAAATCACCACTTGGCAAGCAAATGTAAAAAGGTGAAACATTACATGAACGGGTAATTAATATGTATGCACTCAGAATACCTGAGAGGCAAACTGAAATGTGTCTTTATTACAGTTGTGGGAAACAAAAGGTACTTTTTGAGAAAAGAAAAAGCCCACAATGACATAAGTGAAAAAAAAAACACCCATAAACAAAAGAACAATGGGAGAAAAAAAGGTAGAGTACTCTTAGCTTTTTTAATTTACCTGATTGTTGTCACTGCTTTACTTCAACTTTTTTTTTTAAATCTTTTCTTTGTTTGTTATAGTTATACTGGATGCATCGTCTGTGAACCCATATGCTTCAAAGTCAATGCAGGCATGTTATGGATGCAGGAGGAATGTTATATAGATAACGTTTTCAAATTTAATATACTAGTTAGGCTACAGAGAAAGAAGTCCTAGTGGTCCAGGTGAAGTGGGGCTGAGAAAGGGTTCCCAGAGTTGTAAAATCAGGCCCTGTTGTTGCCCATATCTTCATGCAATGGGTTATATATGCTGAGGGAAATCATTATTACAAAACTCTATAAACTCATTTGTTTATATGGATGATATTAATGTAAAGGAAAATTATCTAAAAATCACAGCTTCTTTGAAAAACATGCATCATGAAACAGGTGATAGAATCTTTCTCCCTTTTTTTATTAGAGAGCACTTTTGAAACTTCATAGAAAAGCTTTTTTAATGGGTCATCTACCGTACATTAGAACAAATGGAAATTTGTATTTCTCATGGTTTTTGAATCCCAAGTATGAAACTCATACTTAACTACCTTGTAGACACATTTAAGACTTAATTATCATACATTTCTGAAGCATTTGTCCATGAATAGGAGGGATACAAAATAAATGCAGAATAGTTTTAATATAATTTACTGCTATATTTAACTTACATAATTGGAAGAAGTACACAAAGTAGTAACAATATTGATATTGGTCACATACATGAATACACATATTTAGGAACTAAATCTGGATCCAGTATG
This sequence comes from Anhinga rufa, assembly GCA_013400875.1. NCBI lineage: Eukaryota > Metazoa > Chordata > Aves > Suliformes > Anhingidae > Anhinga > Anhinga rufa. The sequence goes on along the minus strand of VZTV01081955.1, from coordinate 11,770 downwards.
AAAATATTAGTACAGTATGAGCTTTTACTGAGCCAAGCCACATATTCTGCCTTCTACAGCATACAATTTTCATTCATGAACACTAGAAGGGGCTTGGGGAAGCATCAGAGGAACAAGGTGAGAACAGTGATCCCCTTCTAGGTACATCCCACTGACTTATCAATCACCTGGTTTAGAACTTCCTGGAGAAAATAATGACGTGTTTCTATGCAGAATATACTGCAGGTTGAGAAAGAAAGTTTCTAATTGCTATTATAAACTAAAGTACCTTCCCATTCTTCCCTTTCCAGCCACAATGCAGTTTTATGTATTGTTTATGTAGGAATATATCTGGGATCACAACTCCAGCAGTTTATGGAAGGCAGCTGAAGATCTGGCATTAGAATTTGAATCAATAAAGCCCTCATTTTGAAAAAAAAAAAAAAAAAAAAGAAAGAAAGAAAAAGTATAACCACACATTTTTGACAGTATTTTGCATAAAACCAAGTGGTGAGGATAATCTGCTTGAAAGCATGTCTTTCACTGATACCCCCATTTGTAAATATATATATCATATAGATTCTTTGGTGGATATATGGTGGTTAAGTATTTACACTCCCTGACATAGAAAGGGTGATTGCAATTCATTGTCAGTCAGTTATTACCACAATGAGGTGGGCTTAAAAGGAAAATGCAGATTCTGTTATATAAGAAATTTGTCCTTTCCCAGAAACAGGCATGCTGCATTCATGAGAAGATGAATGAAAGGATTCTTGAGAAAGAAAACAGTTTGGATATTATTTTGTAATCACAAACTACCTTGCAGTTGTAAGAAAAGAAGAAGAAAAGAAAAGTCCAAACAATATAAGTTCAATTACTTATACTGTTCTGTTAGGATATAACAAATCCTGGAGGAGAGTGTTGGAAGTTATTCTTCTGCAGAGAGTGAAATATGATCATCCTCCTCTGGCGTATATCAAATTTACAAGCTGCTGGAGAGCAAATACCAAGACAAGACTGTCCAAAACTATCATTCAATAGAGATTTTCTGAAAATGAATAAAGAGAATTAGGAGAATGCCACTTTTCTAAAGAAAGAAATTGAAATGAATGTGTTTAAACAGCTTCTTGAAAGTGTGAATTTTCAAAGCAGGCGCCTTTCTTGGTACAATCTGATTTCACTGTCATCACACTTCTAAGTGGCTTAAAATATGTTGCCCTTTCCATAAGGTTGAGAAGTCCCTGAAGGATTATGAAAACCTGAATTCTATTTCTTCTGACCAAATGTTTGAGGAAGAGAAAGTGGACAAAAGTCAAAATCCTAGATGTGACATTTATCTCTTGACACTTGTTTTGTGAACGGCTTTGGGAGCTAAATCCAATTTTGAATGTCTTATCTCTCCATTTTAGGATGAGTTAAACCAACACATTTAAATTTGGAATGGAAATGTTCTTAGATGAATAAAATTTCCCTATCATCATTACTAGCTGGCCAGCATAAGCTAGAGTGCTATTTTTCAGTTAAAAATTCAGACTAGAGAATAAGATCCTATAGAAAAGATTCCCCCGTATGTAGAAGGTCAGGAATTTTGTCAGGGGCAGGGGGAGAGTTTTAATCATATTTATAGAAAGCAAAAACAAGTAAAAAGTTAAAAACTGGCAATGATGTTTAATTTTTTCCTGATAAAAAGAATTATTTAGACAAACAAATGAATGAACGAACAATATCAATCTAAATTCAGATGCTTCAGAAAGAAACTTCATGAATCTAGGCCATCTCTGAAGTGTAAGGTATTGTATTGGAAAGTCTGAGAACATGCTATGAATATTCCATATGAAAGAGTTGTAGGAATTGTTTGGGGTGGTTTATGGCTACATAAATATTTAGTCCATTGGAAACCAGTATGAGCTTGCTGTTAACTTCTAATGGACCACATATTTTAATCACATATCGCAGATCCTTGCCTTACACTGCTATTGTCTGGGTGGCTGCTTTCTTCCTGTCTTGCCCTAGCTTTCAGGGCTTAACTAATGTAAGCACCGTGCACAGCCATACAAAGTCATTTAAATTATGTATGATTTTCTTCCACAGGTGCTAAATTACTATATTCACTTTTATTTAATTAAACAGAGAAACTAAAACATCCCCTTTAACACATGCTGCATATTGCCAATTTAGCGTTATAGATGATAAAATGCTTCTCCGGAGCTTTCCTACATGCTTTCCCTGAGATTTTCTGATCTAAAGCTCTTGTGGCAGATTGATTCTATGCACATCTGCCTGATGTGTGAGTTTGACACACTTTTAAATCTCTGTTTTCATTATATATGAACGGAGCTTTGATAACCCTGGAGTAACTCTGGGTATAATGAGCTGACTTTACCCCCAGTACATCCCTGGGATGTCCATAACCTTGAAAGAAATCCACCTCAAACCTACTTTGGCACAGGGAACTCGGCTCAAGCTGTGTTGTCCATGGCATGAGCTGCCCAAAACAAGAGAACCTGCATGACACCTTCAGCAGGGACAACTTTCTTCGTTGTACTGCCTGTGGTGCAGGTGGACAATGCAGTTACCTGGATCACCTTTGGATGGTAAATGCAATGAGTTGTAGCGTGCTGGACTCCTGCTGTAAAGCTCTCTGAAGTGAGGAACTGATATAGCATTTGTCTTTCTTGTGTCATTTGGAAGTGACCATTTGTAGCCCCTCCAGTGAAGATTATCTGACAGTCCTCACAGAAAATACCCTCAGTGCTCTGAGAAGAAACCTGTAAGAGGTTTTTGCTTTGTGCTGAACTTTATTCCCTGTGTCCTTACAAAGTTTTTATGAGATATATGGCTAATTTGAGAATATGTATTCAAGGAGTAGGTGAGGGGACAGGTGGTGGGATTGTAAATGGCAGCAGTAACTTTGACGTGATGTATGAGCAGAGGCCACAAACTCTTTCTGTATGGCTACAGTCTGTATAATCACTTCGAGAGTATGCTTTCCTTTTTAAAGTTTCCCTAAGGATAATAGGGAAGCTTTGGGAAAGATAGGGAAAATCAAATCAAACCTTCATCCCCATATTCCTTTATTCCAAGAATTTCTAAAGAACTTGCCCTTTTGATCCTGCCTGATTCATCTGTCAATTCCTTCAGAGACATTTGGTTGCTAAAATGACTTTTACAACACTTATCCAACATGTGCAAAGAAAGCATAAATGGCAGAAGGGAGCTAAGGGTAAAATTTCTGCTCGGTTCCTTCCCTCATGCTGGAGCTAGCTGCTAGATACTGAAATTCTTTGATGATATTCAAATTTGTACCAAGGATTGGCCTCTCATCTGTACATCTAAGGAGCATTTCTGAATTCTAACCACAACTTCTACATTTCAGCAAATGTTTATCCCTTTGGAATACCTGAAATGTGGAAGAGGCAAGAGTACTGCCTGCTTTGATTCTGACATTGCTCTGTTATCAATTCCAAGTGTTTCTCTTTGAGTGTTTTGTTATCTTTGCTTTTAGAAGTGAAATGTGAGAAGTATTTGGGATTGTTTTCTGTTTTAGAATGTAAACTCTCACTCAAAAGTTTGGGAGAATTGTTGTCAAGCTGTAGCAAAGTTACTCTCCACAGTCTGATGAAATAATCCTTTCTATATACACAGCTGACATTTGTACAGGCATGAAACTTACCCTGTCTTGTGCACCTGAGAACTTTCTTTGCCTACAATAGCCCAGTTCTAGGAAAAGGATTCTTTTCCTGCTTTTCCTGGGTATTTTCTATGTGGTTTTGATTGTATGACACCCTTCCCTTGATTTTGTATTTTATATACCAAGAATAAGATTTTCATTCTACTATATATATTATTAGATGTCCTGGTTTCAGCTGGGATAGAGTTAATTTTCTTTCTAGTAGCTAGTATGGGGCTGTGTTTTGAATTTGTGCTGAAACAGTGGTGATAATGCAGAGATGTTTTAGTTGTTGCTCAGTAGCGCTTACACTAGTCAAGGACTTTTTCAGCTCCCCATGCTGTGCCGGGTGCACAGGAAGCTGGGAGGGGACACAGCCGGGACAGCTGACCCCAACTGACCAAAGGGATATTCTGTTGGGAGTAAACTCGGTAGTGGTGAGCTTGCAGGGTTCTGTCCTCCTTATGCCAGAAGGATGGTCTGCAACTCAGGGCAGCTCTGCAGAGAGGAGACTGAGGGTGACCATTCCCCACACCTGTGAGTGGGGGTGACCATTCCTCACACCTGTTACAGGGAGTGGCTAGCCCCGGCCAGAAGTACCCAGGGAGGCTGCGCAGTTAAAAGGGGAGGTCGAGGCCAAACTTGTCAGATCTCTTGGATCTTGCCGTTAGGTGCTTGAGGTGGCTTGGCTGGCTGTGGAGTGTGGTGGAAGGCAACGGCTGTGCGAGGCATACGAGCAACTTGCCCATTCTACAGCTTGCCTCTCACTGGGAGGTGGCTAGCCTGGCTCCTGCCTCTGAGTGTGGCTTCTGACGTTGGCTCCCTGCTATCAGTACAGCTAAAGGAGTCCTGGCAATTCATCACTGTATGAGCCATCCATCCCTGCAATTTTCCATACCATATGATGTCGTACTCAGTATATAAAGCCGGGGGAAGAAGAAGAAGGAAGGGGGGGACATTGGGAGTGATGGCGTTTGTCTTCCCAAGTAACCGTTACGTGTGATGGAGCCCTGCTTTCCTGGAGATGGCTGAACACCTGCCTGCCCATGGGGAGCAGTGATGAATTCCTTGTTTTGCTTTGCTTATGTGCCCGGCTCTTTCTTTCCCTATTAAACTGTCTTTATCTCAACGCATGAGTTTCCTCACTTTTACTCTTCTGATTCTCTCCCCCATCCCACCAGGGAGTAGTGAGCGAGCGGCTGCATGGTGTTTGGTTGCTGACTGGGGCTAAACGATGACATTAGAGTACATAGTTACAGGAACAAGAGTACTCTTATGATACAAATCAATATTGCAATAACAATATTCACACTGGGGCTCATAAAGGACTAGTCTTTGATTGTTCAAAGGTAGTAGGGACCTGCCAATAAACATATAATCAAGCTTATTTAATATCATTTATTCTTAGACCACCAGAGACTGAAATCAAACATGATTCACCATTTAAATGATTTTCTAAAAATAATTTTTCAGAGAATTTCTCAATCATTCCCCTTATTGTCATCACCAGAAAATTCCACTGCCAGCACAATAATTGTCCCCAGCACAACAGATTAGAACCTTTATTTGAGAATTAGGAAGAGTGTGAGGATTACATGGGGTCCTAAAGCATATATATCTTTGAAAATAATCCTTTTATGGAAGACCATTATAAAAAACATTGCCAAAAATACATGGAACTTATTCAGATTCTGTTAAAAAAAGAAGTTAAACTAGGCATGAAAGCCCTCTTAAAAAATTTGCAAAGTCCTACTTTAAGTCCTATTATTAGCTATTAAATCCAGGCTAATAATTTAGATGACTTCCGTGTAATTCTATATCCAAGATGGTTTTTTTTGTTTCCTATTCTAAGCTTCTAAGAAGTTAATTTTTTTATTCATGTGATTGTTTCAGCATTTTCTGTAAGGATTATAGCCATTAATTTAAAAGACTTGTTTTGGTTTTTTTTCTTGTTGATGAAGAATGCTATAGTCACTTAACCCCAGAATAAAAATTGCCATATAGTCAAGGAAATGCCTTATAGAGTAAATGTTCACCCATCTCTCTTGAAATAAGCTAAATGTAGCAGATTGGCTGGCAGTGTCATGGGACTACTAACAGAAAAATATATGTGGGACAGAACAAATTCATTTGTCTAAGTTAGATTTTCTACACACTCCTAGTGGCATTTTTACTCAAAGACAAAAGAAAGAATAAGTAATATCTCTGTGCTGGCTGTTATCTGTACCAACTTCCTTATCTGAGGCACTTTTCTATCAAGTTTTCCTTCATAAGAGGAGCCTTGTTCAGCGACTGCGCAGTCTTCAGGTTGTGAGATGGTTGCTTCTGACTTCAGTGCTCATTTTTTGCTTCCTACAGTGTCAACATTTTTAATCCTTTTCCTCACTTTTCTTAATAAATGTAAATTTTATTTTTAAATACATGGTTCAATAACTATTTATCTTCAGTTTGAAGATATATAAAAGTTAGGTTTGTTTCTTACTTGATCATTTTACAAGCCACTTCGTTTTGTTGCCAGTCTGGATAGACTCATACTAATAGAATAGACAGGGCCAGGCCACAGGTACAAGCAGTGGCGCATGATCATCATACAGGTAAAGCATTAGAAAAATCCCCTGAGAAAGTTTTGGTCCATGCCAGCCATTGTGCTCAAATACAGTACCTAGGTAGGGTCTGGAAGTAGCTTATCCAGTTGCTTAATAAAATGCCGTTCTAGCTAATAACCTTCTCCAGTGACAGAAATATTTACCAACTCCTTGATTTTTGCCCAAAAGGCATGCGTAAGGAATTACAGGTAGCACATCCTTCTGTTATAACTCCATCTAATGCCTGGAAAAAATTCAATTTTAATATCATTCAGGATGCTAAAATTTCTGCCAGAAAACCTGTTCAGAAAAAACTCTCTACCAGTCATCATTTTTCTTCAGCCACCTCTGAATTTTAATATCAATTTTATATCACATTTGAAAATCTATTCCACTAACTTCTTCATATCCTAAGATGGCAAGTCAGATATTGTTTCAAATTAATTTTTAACGTCCATTTTTGTTTAATGTCTAAAAAAATATTTGGAAGCATGCTTTGTTATGAAAATCACTACTTGATATACGCCTGGGAAAAAGAAATCTGTATTGAGAATCGTTTCTGACATAGAATTTTATTTTTCATTGTGGTTTTTACTGAAGTCATACCCAAACATTGGGGTGCACATCATAATAATGTATATTTACAAAACACATTCATCAGATGCACTGAAGTCTTACCTTGTCTTTTATAGCAGACTGAACCTGATCCTGACTCAGAATGCTTCCAGATGTTAATATGGATTCTGAATAGAAGTTCAGCATTCTAGTTTCATTCTATTATTTCATTTGGGGACCTGTGTTGAATTTATTCCCAGCTAGCATTAAATTCATATGTAAAAATAATTTAATTTAATTTATTTTCAGGGTTATTTTCACATTCTTGGTAAAAATTTAGTACAGAAAAATGAAAGCTAATATTTTTTTGTTTAGAGAGGTTCAAATAATCCCTCTCTGCTATTTCAGTTCTCGGGTGCTCACTTCACCTGAATTTCATATCACAGCCTGAAACTCAAAAATCTAAAAGTCAAAACAAAATCAGAAAAAATCTTTATCCAAATTGGGACTGTAGCATGAAATTTCATGGAATAAGTAGCCTGAGAAAGACAAGGTTCTTAATATGATAATTTCACTGTATAATACTAAGCAGTTAACTGATGTTTTTTGTACAGAGATCTCACCCTGCTTTACCCCGTGAAAAACCATGAGTACAAGAATTTTTAAACTGCTTTTAAGGAATACAACAAAAAATGGTTAAAGCTGTGTACATTGAAATGTAAAGAATTAAGCAGAGATTTCACTCCATTCCTTTTTCCATTCACTGATATTTTTCATAAAAAAATCCTTACCTTCTTTGACAGTCTTATAGATGGTATTAATGTCAGTAATTACTATCCTTTCTTGGAAAGAAAGAGAAATTTATTGAGAAGGGCTTGAACAGTTTTTCTTGCTGGAATTTAATCCTATTTCCTGAAAACAAACAAAGAAACCAAGGACAAAAGAGAAAAAGGGGTGGGGGAAAAAGAAAAGGGGAAAAAAAAAAAGGAGAAACAGCTTCAGTTTTGGTTCTTGATTCTTACATACATGGTTGCTGCTAGGAAAAGAAAATAGGCAGAGGATGTGGTTTTATCAGCTACTCCATGATTTGGCAAACTTGTGTCAATTTCATAGCATTTAAGGCATGGCTTTCAACTTCTTTTTTGGTCACAGGCTTATAGTAGTACTGCAAAAAAATCTGTCTTGGCTGGCGAAGTCAGACTGTTTTCAAACAGAAAGCAGGAAACAGATAGGAAAGGAACAGCTGAATGGAGAAGAAAAAAAAAGAGAAATTAGAATGGATGTAAATTAGAAAAATAAATAAAAAAAAAAGAACAAAGTAGTAATTTCAATCACAATGTCCAGTATAACATTGAGGATTTAACCAAGGCAAGTATAGGTATCATAATCCTTTGGTTCCTTTTCATCTTATTTCTAAATATTGGGGTGGTGGAGGCTCATGATATTTGGGGACAACTGTTGTGACGCCAGGAGGCGATGGCAGGAAGAGACTTGCATGTAACTGGCACAGTGGTACAGCCCACCTCTTCCTTTGCATTAATGCTCTCCAAATCAGTCAAATTGTGTCAAAGGGTTTAAAGAATAGTCCAATTTCCTACATTACTTTGATTATCATTAAAGTCTAAACTTTGGACTGTCTGATTTTCTCCACTGTTTTCTGGTCCCCTCTTTCTCTATTTACTAATATTGGCTAGTATAAATTATCCCTGAAACTATGAGCCATTAGATTAATACAGTGTTTAGGCACTCCAACAATTTTTGTCTTTCAAAAACAACATCATGGAAAAGACTGAATTTGATTTTTTTATCTTGAGTAGTTTAGAATATAGACCTAAGACAGCTGAAATTAGGACAAGTCCTTTACTTTCAAAGTATTTTACACTGAATAAGACACAGATTTTGCTTTGATCCTAGAAACTCAAAATTGGTCAATTTCTCCTGAATTTTATGTTTTATTAAGAAGTTTTGTACATCTGTAGTCACCAATTTCAAAAAGGAGGTGACTGTTCACTGCAGTAGGGAATAAATTAGGAATGCATCATTGACTATAACAATACAGTTATTAACATAGTTATTGCAATATATTTTTTCTTGCTGGTAGAGTCCTGTATATTTCCAGTGCAGAAAAAAGAAAAAATAATCCCCCCCAAAACTCAGAGTGTTTTCAGGACCTAAAGGCAAAGTCATTGCAGGGGGTATGTAGGTCACTTGTCAATTTTCCTTTTTTTAAATAAGCATATGTTACAAGTTAAAGGCCATTAAAAACCCACAGCGTCTTGTTGCAGGCACTATTTAAATTATTTTCCATCAGTGAAATCACAGAAGCCTAACATGGAAACATTCTTTGAAGAACCTAAGGATGAATGTCAATAATCTAGGGAAGCCACTGGAAAATCAAGAAATTGAATACTGTCTTTTCTTAACTCATCCCACTCATATGTGGGGGAAGTTACTGGTAACAAGATGTCTCCAGTTATAAATAATATTTATTGTACCATTATGCTATATCACAGCTGCTAATAAAACCTGGGATAAAACTGTAAGGTAAAGTCTACCTCCTGAAATGGTTCATGATCTGAATGAAAATCTGCTTTATAAACACAAGCTGAAAGTGCCAGAAAGGTATAAGTTGCCTACTGGAGTACTGCTGATTTGGTGGAAAATTGCTTCAAAGAATGAGCTAAAATGAATATGTTCAAAGTAATCTAAGATGCAAATGTAATGCATTGCTCCAGGAACTCTCTACTTGTTTTTCAGTGTGACAGTTCACTGAACTGTACTGTGTGGTAGTCAGAAAATGAACAGATCTATTTTAACTTCAAGCAGATCTCAATGGCTGCAACTGGCAAAAAGATGATTCTTAGCAGTTGGAGCTGATGTCCTCCTTCTCTGCTTCAGTAAAGCAGAAATTATTTGGAAAGTAAAAGTAGACCTTACTCTATGTATGAGATGTAAACAGAAGTAATGGGGAAAGTTTTAATCTAGAAGAAATGCTAAAAAGAATGCCTTGCAATAAAACTTTGCTGATTTATGCTGAAAAAAACCCAAACCAAAACCAACATTTTTAAATGCAGAAGTTGTGACTTTAAAACACAGAATATCATTGATCTTCCATTAAAACAACAACAACAAAAAATGGAATACAGACATTTTCTTATTAACAGAAAAATAAAGAAATAGTCACATTATGCTTTCATTTTGAAATAGATTCTGGTACCTTCACCTATTTTCAACAGTACTTATGAAGCAGGTGGAAACAGTAATTGAATGTAGTACTAGTTAATGTATGTAAAGACATCAGAATGTACCTCATAAAACACACATCCTAGTGAAAATATATCACTTTTAACAGCTACTCTATATGACCCCAGTAATATTGGAAATAGAACCTTATTTCATTGACACCATTAGGACATACTATCAGTGTTTCTTAAAAATCTCCATTTGGAATATTGTCAAATCTCAATCTTTTCATTTTATAGCAGCTTGCAACCAAGTAACATGTTGTTAGGCCAGTTTTGTTCACAGTAGGAGTCACAAAATAACAAAGGACTAGATTTACAATTATGAGGAGAAAATCATCAACAAAGATGGAATCATCAGAAAAAATTAGAATACACAATACTTTAAGTTCAACATTGTTTAATCATGGGTAATTTATAATTAAAAGATTTTAATTTTACAATTATAATTTTAGCATTGAAAAGCTGATCTAACATTCTGTAGAGAGGTAAAATT
>VZTV01081949.1:0-32325 GCA_013400875.1 Anhinga rufa | reverse complement strand
CAAGAGTCTGAATTACTGATTACAACCTGCGAGGTGCCGATGTTGAAGGTATAATTTCCTTAATTATCCGACAAGGTCCTTGCAGGCGTGTCGAAGCCCTGGTAGGTGCAGCAGCCTCCCCGAGCCGGGGCTGCCCGAGCCGCGCCACTGCTTCCCCCTCATCACCATTAGTTGTATTATTTTAATTTTTTTTATTATTATTATTTTTTTTAACGAAAATCCCGCCTGCCCCATCTTTCCGCGCAGCCCCGGGGCCGGGGAAGCGGGTGGGAGGTGAGACAGGCATTTTTCGGACGCCGTGAACACACTTTCATCTAAAGCTTAGAAAACACTTCCCTGCCAAATTGCTACCTTTCCGCAGCCATTTGATCTACGCAGTTTATGTGTGTCAGACAAAATGAACAGCGTTTTTCAAAAAAGCGACGACTTCTCCCAGGGTTTGAAGGCGCAGCCGGGTCGCTGCTCATTTCCATGAGAGCGGCGAGGGTTTGTTTATTGTGGCGGGGACAAAAGGTGACCCTGGACGGTGCTGGCTGCAGCTCCGCGCCCGGGGACCAGCCCTGGGCGCTGCTCTGAAAGGCCTGAGGTGGACCCGGACAGACTCCAGATTTAAACCAGTTCACACTTCCCTCGTGCTTTATTTTTCTCCTAAAGATCAGGGGAAAAAAAAAAAAAAAAAAAAAAAANAAAAAAACAAAAAACACAAAAAAACAACACAGGAATAATTTTATTTATTTTTTTTTTTAAAAGCCCCCGCGCAAACCCCCACCTGCACCCGGCTAAAATGATTACAAACAACACGGGGGTGCTGGAAGTAACTGCTGGAGGTGTTATCTGCCTTATCCAGCACGCAGGTGCTGGGTCGCTTAAGCCCAGCAGCAGCAGAGACTCCGCATTATCATTTTTGGTGGAGTCCCTATTTATTTTTATTTATTTAATTTTATTTCTTTTTCTTTTTTAAACGGCGGTGTTTTTCTTCCAGGGATGTTTCTTTGAAATGCAGTTCGCGACGATGATGAGCGAGTGTGCTTGCGCTGCTCCTGGCGTCATTAAGACTAGGAATCTAAATAATAAAAGACAGGGGGAGCTTAAAGTTCATTTGTATTAAAGGGACAAGATGGATTTAGAAAGAAACGAGGAAGGGAACCGTCGGGCTTCCCCGGTTTGGGATCAGCTCTTTTTCCTTCCAAAGAGCCCCTGCATCGTAGCGACGTTGGTCGTTTTTATCACAACCCCAGGAGCCAGATTTTCTCTCCGCTCCAGGGATGTCAGAGAGGCGACCGGGATTTTTCCCACTCTTTAGGACCGCCGCTGTCCCAACACCTTCGTTTTGTTTCATTCGGTGGCCAAAATCGCGAAGATTCATTCAGTTCCTTGGGGTATTTTTTGTTGCGTCTAGATAAATAACATTTATGAACAGGCGTGGAAGAGGATGAGCGATTTGTAAGAAACCGCCTGGGTAAGGCGACCAAAAAAAAAAAGCACTTGGGCTTCCTAGAAAACAAACCGAGAGAGCCGAGGAGAGGCGAAATAGGGGGAGGTTCTGAGCCAGCCTTCCCCGGACATCCATCCATCCATCCATCCATCCGTCCGTCCGTCCGTCCATCCATCCCTCCGTCCGTCCGTCCGTCCCCTCGCTCCCCGGTGTCCGCTCGCAGGGGGAGGCACTGCCCACCGCCCCCGCGGGGCTCCCCCCGCCCCGGCACCGAGCGGGGCTGCCGCCGCCGAGGGATGCTTAAATAGAGGGCCCTGCAGCCGGGGAGCTCAGCGGCCCTTCTGGGGGGGGCTTGGGGGGGAGTGGGGGCAGGTAACGCCCGAAGCAGCCGGCCGGGGGCCACCTGCAAAGCCCCCCGGCCAAACCCTGCCTTGCCAGGGATGCTGCGGGGACGGGCTTCCTCCCCGCACACCCCCTCCGAGCCTCGGGCAGAGCGGGGCAGCCCCCGGGGGGGGGGCTCCCGGCAGGTGCCTGCTTCATTTACTTCTTAAAAACAAGAAAAAAATGTCCTTATTTGGGGGACACCCCCTGCTTCCCAGGGGCTTCGTTCCCCCGCACGCCCCTCGTTACGGGGATGCATCTTCCCGTGGGGGCCCATAAATCACCCCCCAGGTGCGGGCACGCTCTCGGGTGGGGACGGACGGACAGAGCCCGCTGCGGAGCCTCTGTCGCACTCACTAGTTTTCCTATTTGGCAGCAATTAAAAGAGAGCGTGGGGATGCTAATTAGTTACATCCATCTAACTTTAAAAAAAATATATATAAATAAATCATTGAAACCCGCGCATATCGGGGTCGTCAATGAGGCTCCAGCGACGTGTCCGCCTCGGCCCCTGCGGAGATTTGCAAAGGGTCCTCGGGGAGGGGCGGAAAGTGGGGTGTCCTCCCCCCCCCCANACGTACTCGATCCTCCCCGGCAGAGCCACCGCACCCCCCCGGCCTCCCCCGTCCCAAACCCTGCACACACACAACCCCCCCCGGGGGCTTCACTCTCGGCTGCCCCCTCGCACGGTTCGCTCCCCGCTGGGATATTTTAAGGAGGGTTTTTGCTGCTGGTTCTCCTCGCCGCCCGGCGCCCCGGGGGATGGGGGGGGCTGTGTGCTCCCGCCCGGAGCATCCCCGGCCGCCGGGATCCCCTCCCTCGCCCCCCACCCCCGCAGCGGCCCTTCGGGATGCGCTGGGGGACGGGCAGCGTGGGGCTCTGGGCACCCACACCGCTACTACACCAGTGTTGGAGGTGCTCCGGGGGGAGGCCCCAGCCCTAGCCCCCCCCCACCCCGAGGTTTGCACCCCACCAGAGACAGCCAAGGTGGTGGGGAGCGGAGAGGGGACGCGCCGCCGAGCCCCCGTCCCCTGCCCAGCTCCCTGCCTCGGCGTCCAGCCCTCGCTTCTGCAGGAGGCGAGAAGAAAGCGTGCCCACACCGCGGCTAGTTTTTTTTTCCCCAACCTATTAATTTGCTTAATAAACACGATTCCAGCTATGTTTTCTTCCTGCTCCTTCCCGACGGAGCCGGAGGAGCGGAGTCCCCTGGCCATCGCACGCTGTGAGCCTGCAGCGGAGAGGATGTGTTTAGCAATTCCCGGGCAGAAGTGACAGACTCTGACACCAGGCACTTTCGGGCCCTAGGTTAGATGCTGCGTGGCATGTGGCAGAAGTTCAGCAGCGATGCACAGCTGCCTCGGGCTCCGGCGAGGAGCTTCGCTGGCTTTTGTACGCGAGAAGTTTTGCTGAGCTGGATGGTTCGCGGCAGGAGATGGATACCTGAGAGGGAGCTCATGCGAGCCTGCCTGCAGCCACAGAATGGGACCTGGGCGAGGAAGACCCAAATTCCCAGCCTGACCCTGTCCTTGAGGCGGGGGATGACCCCAAGTGTGTCTGCAGCTGCATTTACCTCGGTCTCCTCATTCATAAACCAAGGGTAATGATCCCAGTGCTGGTGAGAGCTGGATTCTTATCGGGTGGGACCAAGGGCGAGGTGGGAGCCGTGGTCCCTGAGACCCTTGCACCTCTGCCCGGTCATCCTCAGGTTCCTCCTCAGGGCTCTGGCATTTTGCCTGCAGCGTGTGATCACTCCGTGCTGGAGAGATACTCTGATTTATTTTTTTTTATTCCCATAATTTTTTTTATTCCCATTTTATGTCCATTAGGAGCGGCAGTGCCGTGAACTTCGTTGCTGTTAGCCAGAGTGTTGCTGCAAACGATGTCATCGCTGGACTCTGTGTAATTGAACTCAGTTCGTTAGTGCAGGAAGCAGGCTCCACATCCAAAAACAAAACAACAAACCAAAAACAAGATCAAAAACCAAAACCAGTCGAAACACTGCAATGCTGAATGTGAAATCAGGATTCGTATATTTAGTCAGGCTCTTCCCTGAAAGCGAAGAGGTAAACAGGCTTTTGGCACAATATACACAACTCATACTTTAAAAAAGCAAGCCTTGGTGGATCATACATTCCTGCAGCTAATTGCTTATACTACAATAAGAAAGAAAAGCCCCAGTGCCACAAAAAGAAAGAATCCCATAGGCTAAACCAGCAGAAAAGCAAGTATTTCAAATACAGACACAGAAATGAGCTGAAAAAACATTGCTCAGCCCAATTCAGGCTGTGGCCGATACAAATCCTTCGATATGAGCCTCCCATTCCTTTCGCCCCTTTAGAAGAAGGAGCGGGCGTTGTCACTGAGCTACGCTTGCACTGCAAACACATCTGCCATGAGATGCTCCCTCTATCCCTTCCTCTGCTTTCAGGGTATATGCAGCCTACCTGATACCTTATTTTAAGAAAACAACTGCTGGGGCACGACGGTGATGGTTTGGGGAAGGTTCCTCCGCTGACAGAGATGGGCACCAGGTGCAAAAGGTCTCTCCCATCCCCAGCTTCGAGGGGTCCTGTGCACCTTTAGGGAATCAATCAAGTGTGTTAAGTGCGTGTTTTAAAATACCCGCTTCTCCAGTGGATACACACTTAAAGAGTTTAAAATCCGAATTGATAAATAATCTAAACCCTTCCAAAGATGATTTTGAGCACAATATAAGGAGTTCAGCAGAGAGGCGGGCAGTACCTGTGTGGTAGGAATGGAATTTCCAGAACCATCAGCTGCCTTTTTTTCTAGTTATCTTTCACTCTTCAGTCCTCTTAGAGAAGTCATGGAATCAGCAAACTGACCTCAATGTCAGGGAAACGGGTCATGCGAGTTGAAGCTGAGGATTTTCCCTGTAGGCAATTTAAATAAGTAAAGAAAACAAACTCAGTTACTCTTTTACTTCCATAGTCCAGTTTCTTGAAAACTCCTAATCCCTCTACATAGCCAGCCTTCCCCGGAGTGCTCCGTCAAATCTCGGAGGGACAACAAATTTAGAAACAAATACAAACCTCCCAAACTCTTTGGCCTTTTTATCACTTGGCAGCAAAGAAAAGCACAAGGACACCCTCTCCCCTTCCATGTCCCCGTTAATAGATCACCACCGGCGTTTGCTTAATTGCGATGCATCGGAGAATACGGAGGGTTTGATGGCACCGCGTTTCCTCCTTTGGGGTGTTTCTCCATTGCTGATACGCTGGCGAGCTGCAACTCCGTTACAAGACGAGATGAAGCAGAGCTGTGTGCGGGAAAAAAAAATCGAACTGCTGGCAAAAATTACATCAGTCAAAGCTCTACACCTAATGCACTCTGTCGTTTATAATCATGCTCATAAGGCACCAGTGGAGGGCTGTCAGCATCATAAAATATCAGGGGCCAGCAAGCACCTCCAAATTCTTCCAAACCCGCTCCAAGCTGCGTTCTGAAGGTCTTGATTTTGCAGGTGTATCTGCAGACGCACGAGTCCGGGGTGATGTGGCACGGCTACTGTAGCAAATATATGAAGGGTCTGACATTGTTTTTTAAACATAGCTCTATTTTTTCCACGCAGAATTATTTGCAGAACTTCATGCAGCACTACTGCTGCGAAGGCACAAAGGAGACGCTCCGTGGTGTAAGAATTCACACGACTTAGAAACCTCTTATCTGTGTTCAGCTAATTGCATGCAGGTGTGATTCTAGAAGGGCGCAGAATTGGGATGTCCAGACGATTTTTCTTGTATTAAAAACCTGCACTCTTCACTATTCAGTAATAAAATGGGGACAGTAAGATGCAGGGTGCTTCAGTTCAAATCTGAATTCAGGCAGCCTTTCAGGCATCTTAATTTTTAGGCTTCCACCTTTTCCCCTGTCGTCCTTTTTCCCCTCTACCTGTGCACCCGTGCTCCAAGATTTCCCGTCGCTGCTGTTGGTAGCAGTTTTGCGCAGGAGCACCGCTGTGACGGGCAGCCGTGGCTCTCCGTGCCCCATCCCCAGCTCTTTCTCTGCCTATGCTACACCCCTACCTGCTGGAGTAGTGACAAGCGCCCGGTACGTATCAGTCCAGAGAAGTTTAAGTGCCGTAACAAAGGTATTTGCTGGATTGCCAACATCTGACAGTTGCTTCAGGAAGGAGCCAAGAGTTCCCATCCCATGGGATTTAGGAGCCACAGTCCAGATACCACTGGGCAACACAGTGCAAGCGGCTTTAAATCTCCTGCTACCAGTACAAAACTCCGTCACTGGAAAGCACCAAGCCAGTATAAATTCACTCTACCGATGCGAATGTATTTAAAAAGACGCTGGCATTAAGTCGGTAGCAGCGGTTTTATGCTGCATAAGATGACTTTTGCCCACACCATTGCAGCCAGACCTGGCCCATCACCCTGTCACCAAAACAAAGTGACGAAACCTCCAAAGCTGCCCCTAACCTCATGCTTTGAGTGTCTGAGCAGAAGGGCAGCCCTGTGTCCACACCTGATCCGGACCAAGTTTGTGCTGTTGCATGGCTTGGTGGTCCAGAGAGCCGAGATTCCCGACTCTGGGAGCATGGCCTTGGGCAGCAGCTCAGGGCAGCCTAGGAGGGGATGCGAGAAGAGCTGCTCCCTCCCTCTGGGGCACAGGGAAGTTTTGCTTTGGGGAGCCGTGAGGCCAGGTTCTGCTGAGGAACGAGAGGGATCTTGGAGGGCAGGGAAGGCAGTTTTTACAACTGAGAGTTGTATCTGTGCAAGACGGATGGTCGCCTTTGAAAGCCAGCCCTGATGCTGAGAGGAGAGGCACGAGGCCACCACTTCCTTGTGCTGGGCTGCATTAGAATTGAAAACAATCACAGCAGCGAAACAAAACCAGCTCAGCTGAACAGATGCAAATCCAGCGGCAAACACGGGCTCAAACCAGGTCAAGCTGCACCCATGCAAATTACGGGTTACCCCAGAGCGCGCCGTGTCCACACCGAGGGTGTGTGCTGGTGTGCTGCCAGAATGACTTGAACTCCAGCCTGGGTCCAGGCTGTCGGGCAATGCTTGCCCCGGGGGGGAGCCTGGCAAACTGCCCCATGCAGGCTCTCTCGCAAGTCCCCTCGCCCAGTGCCAGATGCATCTCTCCGTGGAGACTCTGCCCACACAGCTACACAGCAGAGCTGCAGAGAGAAGACTAACTAGCCCGAGGGGAGCTTTGCCAGTATAGCTAGACCGATAAAGCACTCCTCTTGTGTAAACACAGAATACACCAGCTAAAGTGCTCTTCTGTCAGCATAGCTTATCCCAGCCTAGTTTTGCCAAAGGAATCCTCGCTTGCGTTTCAGTGAGGCTGTAAATCTGTTGTAGCGTGGTTAGGAGCCGCTCAGAGCAACATCACTGCAAAGGGCAGAAGTCTCTTCACCATTTCCAAGTTTCTTCCTGGGTTTCCAAGGCACAGTGCTGTTCTCTGGTGGGGCAGGTGTCATCTGCTCTTTCCCAGCCAGCGTATCAAGCCACAGCAGCCACCACGGTGGCCAGAGATCGTGGCCACGAGACCAAAGACCCCCAGATCCCTGGGAGCACCCAGGCTCCTGTCCATGCCCAGGGCACCAGTTGCCACTTATGCCTGTGGCTTGTTCCAGCAAAGAAAGCCAAACCTCATCAAGCCTGCAGTGCCTTCTGGAGCCCAAACCTGGCCCTGCTTAATAATGGTGGCATGTAAATGGAGGCTTTGCAATGAACGGGAGGGAGGGATGAGCTCACACCTCTGCTGCCACTGCCAGTGGTGACTTCCTGGGAGACTGGGCGAAGGAGCCCCGGCCTATTGACTAGTCCATATAAAACCCTTCTCACTCACTGGGGTGGGAAAGTACTTGCTTTCTTAAATCCTGAGCCCTCCTTTCACAAAAGCAATGCCCCAGCTTCTCTGGAGAGTGTGTTGTGCCCACGAGCCTGGGCAGCAGCGAGGACCGTGCCTGCACACAAGCAGGGGAGAATTTCCATCTTCAGCAGTCTCAGACGGGCTGAACGTCTGCCACACTCTGCTGGTCTTTGCCAGCTCTGCACTACCTACGCACGTAGGCAGCGTGCTGTCTTCCTGTCCCAAAAGTTTGGGGACGCGGTATTTCTTTGTTTATAGTGGGGAAGCAGGAAACATGGAAATGTAAAGCATATCTACAAGCTACAAACACCTCCAGCTCGCCCTGCCCCTGCCCCAAGCTGGCCAGATGTGATCTGGGAGCTCCAGGAGCCCTTGCAGCACCCTACACACCAATTCTCTACCGGAGCACGCACGCTGGCTCCGGCAGAGCAGTGGCTGGCGGCCTCCCAAACCTGCTGACACATCAGGCCAGTTCAGAGCAGGCACAGAGAAAGCTCCGGTCTCTGCAGACATGCCCAAAGGGTCTTGCTCAACACAGGAAGGCTGCGATAGCGAAGAGGTGATGCTCTGCCGAGACCTGGGCTGCAAGCAACCACAGCCTCATCCCATCCCTCGGACATGGAAAGTCCCTGGGCGGAGGCTGTATCACCCTGTTTAAGCTCTGCAAGTGGGTTGTGGCACATGGCTCCCCACGCACACACCTCGCCGGCGGGACCGGACCATGCCAGAGACCTTTAGGCTCCAGTCTCAGGACAGTCTACCTGAAGCATGCAATTGATGCTCCTTGTAATTTTACCAGAGCTGGTGCCATTGCAAATGCCATTCTTATCTACCTAAGTACAGATCCTCTCTTGAATTGTTAACAATGTCATGTAGCAATTTGTTACATAAGCTCATTAAGTTTTTTAATGTATCTATGTTAATAGGAACATAAATATGGAAATCTTAATTTCAAACCTGTTTCTGAAAGCATTAGCTGGGAAACTAGTCTGAGAAAAAGCAAACATGACCCAGGAATACCCAGGGATTTATTCAGGGTTTAGGTATCCCTGTGATGAATAGAGCAGGAACGCGGCTGTCAGGACACCAGAGTTACGCTCCTCGCTGATCAGCTCTGCGACCCTTTAAAAGCACACTCTTAACAGAAAAACTTCACTTACTTTGCACTGTTCTTCCTCTCCTTAGCTTATGCTACAGTGACGGGTTACTTTTATTGCCATCATTTTTTTCTCTTATTGCAGGTGGATGATTAACACAAATAAAAGGACCCTGGTTCTCCAGAGGAGACAGTGACACTGACTGCGGCCCAGGTATCACCAAAGAACAAATGTAAATAGCAAAATGCATTAAAAAAGGGTTCAGCTGTATTTCATCCGCATTCATTTTCGGCATCATTTATAGCCGTAAACGCTTTTTCAGGTGTATTCGTGGTTGGCTTGACCTCTTTAATTTGGCGGTGTAACACGGGAGAACATGACCCTGCCCCGAAAGGAAGGGCCCAGTTACGGAGCTCCCAGACCAGGCTTATCTGCTCTGGTCCCTCCACCATAGCTTCACCCGGAGCAGCTGTATAAGCTGTATTCCTTGTATTGGCACAGGAGGTACATTTATCCCGCTATCGATACACCACCACAACGCTCTCGGTGCCCGCAGACCGAAGCCAATGTTACGTTACAATGGTATGAAGTTTGCTGCTCCATATTCATTCTCTGCGTAAGGCTATGCCGCGAGAAGATGCCAAATCCAGGCTGAAGGCATCTGGGTGCCAGATGAGCAATTCCATGTCCACATCGAAGCAAATTCCCTCTGTTGGTTCAGTTTTATTACATTTTTTTAAGGGGTGAATGGGCTGGGGCGCTGGCAAAGCGCACACTAGAGCGGGACAAAGCATCGTGCTGCTGTACGCGCTACATCATGTGCTCCATCTCAGCGGAGATAAACATGCTCTTGCAGCCCTGATGCTCGTCAAGCGCGCGCTGCTGGACGCTGTGGCAGTGCTGGGATTCACTGAGCGAACGCGGGCTCAGGCTGCTCTTCTGTGGGCAGCTGCACCAACGCGGCTCACCGGCGTCAAAAGCGGGGAGGGAGTGGGGGCGAGAGGGCTTTCTCTTGCACCTCTTCCTTCTCCCTCCCTTTTTTGGGCTCCCAGCAGCGAGGTCCAGCTCTTGGCCCTTGTTGGATCCATGCATTGCTTTTGTTGTGTGAATTTACTGCCAGATCAGTGACTTCAAGTGGCCCTTTGAGGACACCCAGTAACCGGCTCCAGCCCTCAAACCCTCTTACTCTACAGCGCTCTCTGCGTTGCTTCTCCACTCCAGCCACCCAGGACGTTAAAATGCACTTCCTCTCCCATTACATTCCTCGTCAGGTAGGGAGGGAGGCTGTTTCTAAAACTCCGCTTTTTTAACAGACCTTTCAACGTGCCACAAACGCTGTAAAACCCCTTGGACAGGGAGTGTCCCTCATGAAAAATATGTATATATTTTCTTATATATAGGCCACACAATTGGGGGTAGAGTGTCCTGACTGGCAGATGAGGTTGGGTGAAGGACTGGGAATGGCTCCTGCTCTCTCACAGCCAGACCTTGCCAGGCCAAGACGACACCTTGGCTCAGCCCAGCCTGGTGTTGATTCAAGCCAAGGATTCATTGTCTGAGACCAGGAAAGGTAACGGGGAGGGGAATGGGCTCTTCAAGCCCTTCTCATCTTTCCCAGCTTTTATAAGCTCTTTCTGACACCGGTGGCATTGGTTGGAAATACCTGTCCTTAAAACCAGCCATTTCTAGCCATTGTATTTGTGAAAAACTTTCTTCTCAGTGTAAGTGAGGCTGGGGGCACCACTCCTGAGCCTGGAGCCCAGAGGGGCCATCAGCTGCAGCCCAGGCATGCACTCTGCATCTCACTGCCGGCCTTTCGCATGCAAATGCTGCCAAGTGCTCTGCAACCCCCACCCCTCCAAATGGCCATCTTGTGTCGTTGGCATTGACTGTGAAATATTTCGAGTTGTTAATTAGGCAATAATGACCAATGGGAAGGGCATTTCCTGGCTGTTAGCTGGAGACTCCTGACCTCGAGGTCAGTATCGGTCACCCAGGAATTATTAAAACGTGGAGGAGGAGGAGAAAAGCAGGCCAAGAAGAGCAAAACCCCTCACCTTCCAAGGTGGCGAGTGCTCCTCCGTTGCACAACCCAGCAGGGAAAGGGCAGGTACCCGCGCCTTGCCTGCACCCAGGCTCAGGCTGCAGCTCCCTGGCATGTTCTGGTCTCTGCCTCTCTTCCAGTTACTTTCATTTCCCAATTAATCTCTGTGGTCATGAAGAAATGGGACATTAAATATTCACGGATTATCTTTTTTTTTTTTTTTTTTTTAATACGGCTAAAACGTGAAGACACAATTAGCAATAAACCGGGCTCCTGCTGGGCCTGTATGTACTAATCCCTCCCCACTTCTAAGGGGAAGATTTACACCTACTCTTCTGGTTTAAAATTGGGACCTTTCTCCCATTTAACCAGGGTGCTTGCTCTGCTCTCCCTTACAGGTGGCTGCATTTCACTACAATGGCTTCTCCGGGTTAATTAAACTAATGTGAATTACTGTATTTCCTAAGGGGTGACCGTATGAAATACTGCGTTTGTGTTTCCACAGAGAGAAGCACCCGAGTGCAAACTACCTCTGGTCAGAGGGTTGCCGGCAACGCATGAGCCTCTTCAGCCCGGTCCTGGGCCAGAACTTGCGGGCCACGTCTGAAGGACACGCAGCAACAAAAATTAGCATCCCCATGCCCTACTTACCCACGCAGAATCTGGCAAATGAACACCACTCCAAATGCACTTAGAAGCGAATGATAGAGCCAGAAGGGAGCAAAGAACCGCTCAAACTGACGAACCCCCCCCTCTTTTCCTTGCGGGGAGGATGCTGTGGCTGCCTGGGTGGTGGCCCAGTCACTTCTACTGGTACCTGACTCACCAGCTCATACAACAGCAAAGGGCCAGAAGCCTGACACGGCGGCTGGGGGACCCTCCCTCCCTCCTCCAAATCCTGCATGCATTTCTTCAAACTCCTCTAGGCAAATCCCCTTATGATTGTACCTTGGTAAATGCAGACAGCAAAAATAAATAAGTTTATGAGAATGCGTGCAGTTGTCAAAGGCAGGGCTGCTGCTGCCGTTTGCTCACTACGGAGTTGTCTGGAAAGGTTTGCCAATGCCTGGGGACCTCCACGGGTGACCGCCCTGAGACCTCTCCAGACAGGTAGTAGTAAGTGGTCATACACAGGCTATTAAGGCCTAGACGGGATGTTTTAAATTCACATCCTTAACCCAAAGTAGCTTTCATGGTCAAGAATAGATTTTGTCTAAAGAAACAGTGGGAAGATAATAATATAGAGGAAATTGTCAGGTTCAGAGCTTTGAACGTTCAGACTTGGGGGAAAAAAATAAAATTACCTAAAAGCTCAGCCCAAAGTTTGCAGCCTTCTTTTGTTGACCTATCCTTGGCGGATCTGCAAATAGGCAAGGATTTCTGCTAGAAGCAGGTAGAGTTGGGCAGCACAGAAACTCCATCCTCAGCAGCCTGGGTGAGACGATGACGACCCATGGAACCTGCAGCACTGTCAGCTTTGGCCTGCAGCCTTAGCCGCAACACTTCTGAACTTTATCCCTGCTCCCAACCCAAGCTACAGTCTTGGACAAAGGGATACGAACACAAAATCTCACCTCATTACAAAACAAGTGGGATAGCACCGGGCACCGCAGCTGCTCCCTACCTGTGGACAAGCGGACAACGCTCCCTAGAACATTTCCCATCAACCGCTAGCCAAAAATAATATTGAAAAATGAAACCATTTAAGCAAACAGATTTTTTTTTCTTTACATTGTGTTTCCTATTCCTTTTCGCCCGAGGGATGCTCCGAACAGCCCTGTTTAATCCGCGCCGTATCCAAATGATCTGTCGGATCATCTCACCTGGATGCGGGCGCGAGTCAGGGTGTTCCTCTCCTTTCCTGTCCAGCTTCGTCTCCCATTCCCAGAAAAAGCAGGTAAGTCCTGTTATCCTGTCTGGTGAACCCTGATTATTTACTGTGATTTTTCAAGCCCATCATGCATGATATGTTGGCCCCAGAAGTACCAGAATATGAGTCGCTTTTCTGGAACGCTTCTGGGGGACCATAATTCACTCACTTTTTTCCCCCGGGTGATATTATTCCCTCGGGTGGGTGTGTAAAACCAGCAACACCAGCAGGAGAATGAAAGGACCTGTTATACTCTGGTGCGAGGAGGTTTCCCATTCCTCATGAGGAGCATAAAGCCCTTGGAACTTATTAGGAATCATACAAAGCAGGATTTATGTGCAGCCTAGATTGATGAGCTGTGTTATGCTACCTTTTAAAAAAAATGACAAAGCGATCCACACCCAGCACAAATCAGGGGAATAAAGGCTTTTAACAGACAGTTGCTGCTTGTGAATTCTTTAAAAAAATATTCCATCCTGTCTCTACAAAAGGTTGGTGAGGAATTTACAAACGTACTAATCCTCCTCTAATCCTTTAAAATGCCGAGCTGTGATCGCACATGCTGTTTTGTGATTATGTGTCTTCAAGGGCTTGTTTAGATACTTGCTAAGAGATACCGGCTCGCTTTTGCCACAGAAAGCCAAAATTGCTTGATATGTTTTTGTTGCACTTTATGTTCTTCTGAAAAGAACCGTCGGGTCTGCTTGGGAAGACGAGCCATCCCCACCCTGCCTCATGCCGCTGCCACAGCTTTTGGGGACAACCAGGAGCTCTTCTCCATGGCGGAGGCCACGTACTCCGGGTTTCTTGAAGATGCAGGCAGAGAAACGCACCTCTCCTTGCTCTCTGCCTCAGCGCCTTCTCCTTTGCAAGGGGGGATAGCAAGGGCTCATCTAATTTTTGGAAAAAATGTTAGGACCCACGAAGAAAAAGCTCTAGAGAAAGGCACAGCGTATTATTACGTTGGTGGTGCCTTTAGCGAGCACTTAATGGAGACTTATGGCTGTTTTAAGTTGTGTGTGATATTTCTATGTGCACAGATAACCAGGGCAGAACCGACTCTTAACTGCTCATATGTGTTTAATTAGAGCTGCATTTTTAATCCTTTTAATTTGTATCTCTTTCTTAATAACCTCAGCTTGGCAAAGGTTGAAAAGGAATAAGATTCATTTGAATATTGGGTAAAACTTGGTAACAGCAGAGCAGATTGTTTAGCAAAAAGGTTACAGCATGTTCTTTAAAGACTATGGGTAACAGTTTGGCTCCATTAAACTCTGTAGCTAGCTAAGCCTAGGTTTTCATCCTTTGAAAATAATTTCAGACAAGCTTAATAAAAATACACTGGAACCCAGTATATCAGCCAAGCTTGCTATGGGAAGCTTAACTATATCAATGGGGTGTTACTCGCCTGTAATCTCAAGGCAAGTTAAGATCACAGCAGCATCGATTAGCTTTTGCAGCACAGTTCTGAAATCTTAATGCAATCGTGTTATAAATTCATAGTTAACTTTTGGCCAAAAGGAGAAAAAGTCATTGCAGACTATTGCAATACCTGCTGATGAAACATCCTCCGAGGTTAAAAAAACCCAAACACACTTACAGGAATGCTCCAAGCTGAATTAGTGAAAATAGTTTAAATAATCTCCACATCTTGAACTCGGAGCTAATAGAGAGGAACAAACCTATTTCACAAGCACTTGCTGCTTTGTTTCAGATAAATCTGAAACTTCATTTCAGAAAAAAGACTTGTCATCAAATACAGTGTAACTTTAAAAGAAGCGCAGATAAAAACCAGCAAGTTTTAGTTGTAAATACTATCATGAATTTTACCCAACATACTGACAGACCTCAGCCCCTGCCCATATCGCAGGAAGGCAGGTCAGATTCCTCAGCCTCTGGTTTAGAAGAAACAAGGCAAAGAGAACGTGTAAAACCCCAGTGAGTTTCCAAGTGACATGCCGGAGGTATTGCGTGGCATAATCTGTTTCTTGACAGTCTTGCTGTGCCATCAAAATCCAACATTTTGGTGTTACCAGTGAGCACACTGGAGAATTGTCCGCGCCCCTCAGATGACAACTGTGCAAACCCCACCTAGAATATACAAATAGGTATCTGCTGCTTTTGGTGCATCGGGCTGACTACTAATGGAGGCCAGTTCTCAGCAGGTTTAATTCTGGTGATGCCCAGACACTTTGCAGAAGATGCTAGGGCTCACCATATAGTGAATAAAAGTTTATTTTTCTTTGTTATCGTGCACAGCCCAGCAACCCCCAGAGGCTGCTGTAGCTGGCTGGAAAGCAGCACTGTAGAGTAAAAAAAGGTCAAGAGTAAAAGCAATGGCTTAATTTGTGCTGTGGCAAATCGCAGCATCCTTATCCTCAGGACAACTATCACGCCGACAGCAGCAACGCAAGCTTACAAATAACCTCATTTTTCGTTTCTGAAGATGTAAGGAGGTAGCCCAGTTCGTAGACAACCCTCAGCCCAAGTCGCTGCACTGAAGCTGCTCGCCACTCCTTCTCTTTTCATATAATTCAATATGAATTCTCGTTCCAGATGCAGAAGGCTCACTATTACTTTCTGACAGCATTCCTTCCCCGGCGAGCGCTGATGCCTATACTTAAATTAAATATAAAGGCATGTCTCTGCATGAAACTTGTTGCAGCTGTTGCATATCTGCATTAAGTGATCTTCAACAGTCGTTGTGCGAGCAGCGTCTCTGCACCGCTTTGATTGTCTCTGACTACTCCAATTTTGCCTCGGATTGTTGTGGCCACATAGCACTGGGATGTTTTGAAATCAATAATCGGTGCTCTGGTCAAACTTCTTGCTCAACATCGCTCCATGTCTGTGCTGTCCGTGTTTGAAGGGATGTTTCATGCTGGGTATTATATGATAATTCCCAGAAGGCATCAGAGTTCTCAGACGAAATTATATAGTTTTCATAATTCCTTTTGTTCAGCCCATCACTCAGTTGTTTTCATACGGACCATTTTCCGACACTGTTGAAAAACAAGGATAATCCTTGCGATCATGAAATGACACCATCCCAGAAAAGCACACAAAGCTCACCACACCAGCGGAGGGTTGCAACGCCTTTGCGCAGAGGGATATAGGGCTATTGATACTTGCAAATACCCTGCTTCCACTTCTGCTAGGAGAAAGCTAACTAATGTGACACCGAGAGTTCAGCTGTCAAGGAGAACCTTTTATCAAAGGGATAANGGGGGAGAGGGGGGGATTTTCACAATAAGACATACCGCTACAACGTGGATAGGGGCTGGGCCAATGAATATGCTTTCTTAGGAGGTAGCAAGTGGCGTCATCCCCTCTGATGACCTTCTTTTGGGGCGCAAAATAGCGTGACAGACACGGCACCTTCAAAACTACACATTTGCACGTGCAGGGGGCCTTGAGTTGTGCTCTACCTTTCTAAGTACAGGTGGTGCTATATTTCTGATCCTGCTGGAGTGAAACAGCGAAGGATTTCAGTGCTCTGGTTGGCAGCGGAGGAGTAGCCCTCCTCTGGCACAGCTGCACCGACAAGCGTGTCCCCAAGAGAAGTATCCAGTGCAGAGGTAAACCGGCAGCGACGGGGGCTGTCCTCCACCCCACCGCCAGTTGCTCCTAAGGACCGTCCTTTCTGCTGTTCACCTTTTCCACTGTACTTAAAAATCTGTACTGCAGCTATCTACCCTCATTAGTGATACAAATTCTTTGAATACCTGCCTGCCTTGAATCCCTTTTCTAGCAATATTATTTAGACTAGCGTTCAAATGTTGCCAACTACACCTGAGTCGGAGTACGACGGCAGCTGTAGGGGAAGAAAGCTGAGAGGATGCCATCTACTCACTTGCCCAGCCAACAGGCCTAAAACACCGTGATTTCTTCGTTTTTTAGTTGTGGTTTGGTTTTTTTGTTTTTTTTTTTTTTTTTAAGTAACTCAGTGCTGAGCGCTGGAATCTCACAGACACAGCCTGGATTCTCCTGGTAACAACAAATCCTGCAAACTTCGCAAAGTTTGACCTGGAACTGCCCTGACCGTGCAGCACCTCTACCAGAGCTGCAATTGCTCCCCATCTCCAAAAGACACACACCCCCCACTACTTTACTGCTAAACCAAGGCCACCCAGGCCCATTTCCAAAGCAGACTGCTAACGCATACTCAAGTACAAGAGGGTTCACACCAAGCGTTGCTTCCAGATGCAAATGCCTTTAGTTTGAGTGACCACAAAACAACCTCCAAGGATGGGAATGGGAGCTAATCACCACCGGCTGAGAGAGGTATGGGCAGTCCCAGCAAAAATGCAGTCTGCTTTGGGTGGCAACGTGACTTCCACCAGGCCATCACACTGCCAGAGCACGCCGCCCTTCCAGGACCACGCTGTGCTGCCACTTAGCAGAAGGCTCTTTGCTCAGGTGTCTAAGGCCAAGGGAAGATAGCAGCAAAGTTTATGAGACTGTGCCACGTGTGGTCAACACGAAGGAACATTGGAAAAGCAGAGCAAGAGCCTCCCTACCGCCCGGAGTGGTCTGAAACCACATGCTGGTGCCAACAGCTCTAGTAGGATGTCAACCTTGCAAGCAAGCCAGATCATTGTGCCATCTTCTCAAAAAAATCCCTCTCTGCCTTTGATATGTTAATCCTGCATAAGGCAAATTCTCCCATTAGAATATAGTCCATTCTGGTCTCCATGCCATCTGCATTATCCAGTTCAAAGTTAAATTAAAAATCCCAACCTGTGTGAATGTTGCAATCACGTTATGAAATCTGTAAATCTATTTTTAATGTCTTAATGCCGCTCTAGTCGAACAAGGCAAATAGACTGTTGCATTGCATTTGCTTTACACTTTTTTAGATTCTCATGCACTAGTTAAATATTCACTCTGCAGCGTTTGCATTTCCAGTACTGCAAGACCCTAAAATAGAAGACAAGTTTTTCTTTCCCTCTTTTGTTTTTAAAATTCCAGCTACGGGCAACTTGACTTGGCGGTCTCTCCAAACCAAATGTTGAGTACTAAAGATTGCGAGGAAAGCTGCTGAAAACGGTTCAATATAATAGAGATGCCAGAAAATAGGATTT
Source organism: Anhinga rufa (assembly GCA_013400875.1). Taxonomy (NCBI): domain Eukaryota; kingdom Metazoa; phylum Chordata; class Aves; order Suliformes; family Anhingidae; genus Anhinga; species Anhinga rufa. The sequence continues at coordinate 14,555 of VZTV01081949.1, read as the reverse complement.
AAATCCCAAACACGCAGTGGTTTTAGGGGGTGACGGTACAAAATATTTTATTTCATTTCAAATATGAGATACAGTAAATGTTAATTCTGGGAGTAGTTTGTTTTTAAGATGGAAAATATTTGAACGTAGCTGGAACAACTCAAGCAACGGACCCAGCCCAACTATGGCGAATCGGTGTTTTGCAGAACTTCAGGGAGTAGTTTGCGCTTTTCATTCTGATCTGGAATGGAAAGAAGCTCTGAAGCGCTTGAGCTTTCTCTGGAACAAACCCTCTATTTTCTGACCAACTCCCTTTGAAAAATCAGTGTATTAGACAAATAAATCCTGCTGTTTTCACTTGAGAGTCAGCCTATTAAAAGGCAGGCATTCTCTCTCCACCGCCTTCTCCCTCTAGAGAGGTCTTCCCCTTTTTGCTGTCCATCTCTTCACTACTATCAGTATTTCTTCACTCGTAACTACGATACATTCCCCAATTTTAAGAGCTTACAAACAACAAGTGTACAAAAACAACTGAGAAAGGAGGAAAGGGCAATAAAGGCAACAGATTTATCCTGGGATCACAAATTCTTCAGGGGAGATACTACAGCGAACTTCTGTGCGCCCCAGGTGATGCCCAGCAGCTCCTTCTGCGCCCTGGACCCCTACGCGATGCCGCAGCGTCATCTGCTCGTCGTGCCGGGAGTCAGTGCACGGCTCTGGGGTGGCAGCAGGGGAAGCTTTAGCAATACTGCTGTTATCTGTAGCTGTTTATTCAGCCTGAAAAAAAAAAAACAAAAAACAAAACAAAATCTTACAGCACAGTTAGGGAGTTTCAGAAACTTTGGGCAGCAGAGAAAGCGAACGTTTCAAAGGGATGAAGTTCAACTTGGGGTTGGCGAGGAGGTGACCCGGGGCTCTGCTCCCGCCCGGGCCGGGCTGTCCTGCCTCTGTCCTCACCGGCTTCTCTCCTCCGGCCACTTGGGAATTACCGGCTTGGCCCCCAGCCTCTCCTTGGGCCGTACTTTTGGTGCCACCGCATGGCTAACGTGCCCAAGTGCAGCTCCTCTTTACAGTCGTTGCAGCGTTTTGGCGCAAAGCCAAAAGGTCTTAAGGACTAGATAAGAGTTTGGTGACCCAACCTAAGCTCAGCAACTCGGGGGACTTCCAATTCGGAGACGCATTTTACAGCACCAGCTCATCCCACCCAGGGGATGCTACAAGATGCTGCCTCGGAGCCTGCCTTCACTGGGTGCGCACCCTCAGGTGCATTTACAGGTACTCATTCTCAGGTAGTTGGGGTGTGCGTGACTAAATATTCACCCGTTCGGTCAAATTCCGGCTTTTTCCTGCGGTTTTTGAAGACGGGAGCGCTGGGATGGTTCTGCCTCTCGACCTTGCCTTGCGCAGCTGGCAGCAGCCGCTGCAGCCAGTCCGACGGGTATGTTTGAGACTGTTTAATGATTCCTTAAAGAATGGAAACATGCAAACCAAATGAGCTATGAGTAGCTTAAATCTCAATGGGGAAGTAAGCGGCTACAGCTTAAGAGATCCAACCAGCCCAGCATGCCCACTGCTGACCACAATTCAAATGCAAGCAGATTCTGTTTCACTGAATTAAACAAGAGTGCTTGTTCAAATATTAGGAAAGCCAACAAAAAAAAACATTNGTGTGGTCAACACGAAGGAACATTGGAAAAGCAGAGCAAGAGCCTCCCTACCGCCCGGAGTGGTCTGAAACCACATGCTGGTGCCAACAGCTCTAGTAGGATGTCAACCTTGCAAGCAAGCCAGATCATTGTGCCATCTTCTCAAAAAAATCCCTCTCTGCCTTTGATATGTTAATCCTGCATAAGGCAAATTCTCCCATTAGAATATAGTCCATTCTGGTCTCCATGCCATCTGCATTATCCAGTTCAAAGTTAAATTAAAAATCCCAACCTGTGTGAATGTTGCAATCACGTTATGAAATCTGTAAATCTATTTTTAATGTCTTAATGCCGCTCTAGTCGAACAAGGCAAATAGACTGTTGCATTGCATTTGCTTTACACTTTTTTAGATTCTCATGCACTAGTTAAATATTCACTCTGCAGCGTTTGCATTTCCAGTACTGCAAGACCCTAAAATAGAAGACAAGTTTTTCTTTCCCTCTTTTGTTTTTAAAATTCCAGCTACGGGCAACTTGACTTGGCGGTCTCTCCAAACCAAATGTTGAGTACTAAAGATTGCGAGGAAAGCTGCTGAAAACGGTTCAATATAATAGAGATGCCAGAAAATAGGATTTAAATCCCAAACACGCAGTGGTTTTAGGGGGTGACGGTACAAAATATTTTATTTCATTTCAAATATGAGATACAGTAAATGTTAATTCTGGGAGTAGTTTGTTTTTAAGATGGAAAATATTTGAACGTAGCTGGAACAACTCAAGCAACGGACCCAGCCCAACTATGGCGAATCGGTGTTTTGCAGAACTTCAGGGAGTAGTTTGCGCTTTTCATTCTGATCTGGAATGGAAAGAAGCTCTGAAGCGCTTGAGCTTTCTCTGGAACAAACCCTCTATTTTCTGACCAACTCCCTTTGAAAAATCAGTGTATTAGACAAATAAATCCTGCTGTTTTCACTTGAGAGTCAGCCTATTAAAAGGCAGGCATTCTCTCTCCACCGCCTTCTCCCTCTAGAGAGGTCTTCCCCTTTTTGCTGTCCATCTCTTCACTACTATCAGTATTTCTTCACTCGTAACTACGATACATTCCCCAATTTTAAGAGCTTACAAACAACAAGTGTACAAAAACAACTGAGAAAGGAGGAAAGGGCAATAAAGGCAACAGATTTATCCTGGGATCACAAATTCTTCAGGGGAGATACTACAGCGAACTTCTGTGCGCCCCAGGTGATGCCCAGCAGCTCCTTCTGCGCCCTGGACCCCTACGCGATGCCGCAGCGTCATCTGCTCGTCGTGCCGGGAGTCAGTGCACGGCTCTGGGGTGGCAGCAGGGGAAGCTTTAGCAATACTGCTGTTATCTGTAGCTGTTTATTCAGCCTGAAAAAAAAAAAACAAAAAACAAAACAAAATCTTACAGCACAGTTAGGGAGTTTCAGAAACTTTGGGCAGCAGAGAAAGCGAACGTTTCAAAGGGATGAAGTTCAACTTGGGGTTGGCGAGGAGGTGACCCGGGGCTCTGCTCCCGCCCGGGCCGGGCTGTCCTGCCTCTGTCCTCACCGGCTTCTCTCCTCCGGCCACTTGGGAATTACCGGCTTGGCCCCCAGCCTCTCCTTGGGCCGTACTTTTGGTGCCACCGCATGGCTAACGTGCCCAAGTGCAGCTCCTCTTTACAGTCGTTGCAGCGTTTTGGCGCAAAGCCAAAAGGTCTTAAGGACTAGATAAGAGTTTGGTGACCCAACCTAAGCTCAGCAACTCGGGGGACTTCCAATTCGGAGACGCATTTTACAGCACCAGCTCATCCCACCCAGGGGATGCTACAAGATGCCCCATGGCCCGCTCGCTGCCTCGGAGCCTGCCTTCACCGGGTGCACACCCTCAGGTGCATTTACAGGTACTCATTCTCAGGTAGTTGGGGTGTGCGTGACTAAATATTCACCCGTTCGGTCAAATTCCGGCTTTTTCCTGCGGTTTTTGAAGACGGGAGCGCTGGGATGGTTCTGCCTCTCGACCTTGCCTTGCGCAGCTGGCAGCAGCCGCTGCAGCCAGTCCGACGGGTATGTTTGAGACTGTTTAATGATTCCTTAAAGAATGGAAACATGCAAACCAAATGAGCTATGAGTAGCTTAAATCTCAATGGGGAAGTAAGCGGCTACAGCTTAAGAGATCCAACCAGCCCAGCATGCCCACTGCTGACCACAATTCAAATGCAAGCAGATTCTGTTTCACTGAATTAAACAAGAGTGCTTGTTCAAATATTAGGAAAGCCAACAAAAAAAAACATTCTTGGAGAAACAAATCCTGCTGTGCTGGATCAGCTCCGTGGACTAATGCGGGATTCTGTCCCAGGAGTCACCAGCACCAAATAACTCAGGGAAAGGTGCAAGATACGGACACCTCATCTCGCCTCTGAACCGTAGGGACGCCAATAGTTAAGGGAAATATTTACAATAAATATCTTAAGAATTAGGCGGTCTTAAGTGGACGCCACGAAAGATTAGAATTCCACTTCATAAGCTTGAACAGACAATGCCGTTTCAATGACTGAGTTTTCATCTTTGTTAGTGTAATTTACTGGTCTCAGCCAGATCCCAGCAGGGAAGAGGAGAGCCGGCTTCAAAGGACAGTTATGGGCTTACTAAAAATATGTGTAATCGCGTTAGGAATACCATGTTCTCCCAAGGAACGTATAGTGCAAGGCCCGGCTGGCAGCTGCTGCCGGAGCAGGCGGCGGGAGCTGGGACAGGGCACTCGGGGCACTGGACGGGGAAGGGGAGTCGTGGGGGGTGGAAGAGCATGGGCAGGTTTTGTGGTTGGCCTCGGCCAGTGTTAATAATCATTTCCATTCATAAGCATAAGAGAGTCAAGTATTCCCACCCCCCCATCGCCATTTAAAAAGTATCTGACCTAATTATTACTATCCCTGTTGTGTAAATTCAGCACTTTGTCAGTCTGAATAAATGTACATTAGCCTTAACATGAGCTAAACAAGTTTAAACAACGAAGGAAGCTTTGTAAAGCTCCCTTGCTTTTTAACTTATTTGACACCACACTAAAGAGCCCGTTTAGACTGAAGAGTTCAGCACATTTTGGGACCCATTAAATACCCAGGCTGAGACTAGATATTCCCTTTTTCTTTTTTTAATTTGTCCTACCTGGTTGCTAAAGTCAGCATAATTGAGCAATAAGCTGCTTTGCATTTCTTTAGCTTTGTAGGCAAGTTGAGGAGAGCTACACCCATCCCATTCGAGGAGGCCCTTCCAATGCTAATATGCCAAAAGCCACTTATCGCTGCATGGTAAATACTGAGTCCTCAAAATTACTTTTAATTAAAAATAAAAAAAAAAAAAAGAGGAAACTCATGGCATAAAAATGTGACATTCGCAACTATTAGGAAAACTTACACTGTCAAATTGTTTCTATTTTAGGCTAACAACATACTTCTTTCCAGAGTCAAGTCAGCCTTCGACAGCCCAAGGAAAAGCATTCTTTGTCTTCTCTTTGCAAATCACGCTGTACCCTGATACAGACATCTGCTGTCCTCCAACTGTAATAATTGAGTCTTAAGACATCCTCACACAGTGGGGAAAGAACTTAAATGGGAGAGAAGGGAGGGAAGGATTGGACATCCATCCAAGATCACAGAAGGAAGAGGGAAACACCTTCTTACCAGTAACATGGGAAGAGATTGAACGTCTTCACGTTCTCCTCTGCGGATACAACTCTGCTCTTTTAAGAGCTGCCACACAGGGAGCAAAGTAAGCAATCCGTACAGTGACACGCTATGAGCCCATCCTGACCCAAACCGCCACCAAATTCAGGGCCTGGCCAGGAAGACGGAGGAAGTTCAGCTGGGTGCGACGGCCTGTCCGGCTGCGTAACAACTGCGCATTGGCCCCAAAGAGCAAACGGGGCTGCAAAACCAGAGCATCGATCGCCCTGAGCCATCCCTGTTCACTGCTCTCCTGATCATCATCAAGCAAAGCACCCTCTGGTTTCTGTAGGCAGCAGAAATGGAGGTGGCAAATGAGAAGGAACAAGGGGAAAACGGGGTGGAACAAAGTGGTGCGGCCTGACAGATGAATGCTTCTGCAAGGGGAAGGGGCTGTTTGGTTGTTTTTCACCAACTCATACCCTTAACTTTCGAGAAAACCTCTTAGAGACATCACAAATACTACACAAAGGTTGAGTTTGCTGGATGCGTTACAAAGAGCTGGCAGGGCAACATTTTAGAAAGAAAATTCAATGTCATAGTGAAATTGGTTCTTCCCCAAAAAAAGATCTGTGGTCAGTTTGCAAACTGAATTCTGTCACTGACCTGGAAGAGATATTTCAATCCACATGAAGTTAAATGCTTGACAAACCACAGCTATGAAATTGTTAGCAGTACCTCCACAGTAACCGGGCAGTTGGATGGATACTTAGGTTAAAATCCTGGTTTACAGGCACAATTCCCACCAGCTGCCGATGGATTAGGATTCCGTCCCTCTTGCTCATTTTGAAGGTGGGTAAAGTTTAAAACACAAAACAAAAAAACCCCAACTCAATTATAATTTCTAGCTGTCAGGAAGGAATTATATCAGTTCCATCTTGCAGAAGGAAATCGGCGCTGCCTAGCAGTAATCAGTTCCACATTTGCGAAGCCTTCCAACAAAACACTTTTTGTCTATGATTTGTACTCATCTTAGGACATACTGATTTCAGACCCTCTGTGGCTTGTAACGTATAAACAGCCCTTTTATTTTTAAATGCAACTAAGAAACTATTTGGCAGGGCCACCGCAGTTCTGAATCTTGAGCAAAATATACCGACTGCAACTGGCGTCTAGGCTGCGACGCAGGCAGGACAGGACACTTAAAGACAATTGTGTTCCTTCAGTTTAGCTAAGAATAGGACATCAATAAGAAATATTTTAATCTAACAAGCATCATGTTTTAAAGGGAACTTTAAGCTTTTTTTGGTCAATTTGACAGGCGTGTGATGATCTCATGACATGGAAGTTGGAGACCGAAGCAGAGAGGCTCCGAGGTTCCCATAAAATCTCCCAACCTTCTTAGCAAACCACACACATTTTCCCACTGCATGCCCTCTCAGACTTCATTCCCATTAGGGAGAAGAGAGTTCTGCGATTACTCCTAAAAAAAATAGTCACGGGAAATAAAATTCAACATACCCTTACAGAATAAACTCTGTCCCTTGAAGCTTTCTATTCACTAACTACGGAGTTTTATCAGCAGGATGCCACTAAATTCCGGTCTTTCCGGAACAGATACTACATGTTCCTCCTCTTCAGCTCTGCCTTCCCAATGGCTGTTGGGGGCACTGCTTTTTGTCTGAAGGATTTTAGTCTAATTTTCTACAGATTCAGGGCTGCTACACCCTCACTTGTATCAGCAATGTGATAAACCAATGTTTAATTTCAACTAAGATTTACAGAGATATAAAAGCCCCGAAGACACGCCGTTCTTAGAGGTCTTGCGGAAGAAAATGGCTGGAGGGACAAGACCTCCAACAGCAACGCCCTTACGGAGGGACAGGCTGCAGAGCTCGGCCGTGACCTGCCAGCAGGTTGATCAGCACATACGTCCAGCCTAACTGCTAGTAAAAACACATGGGAAGGAGCCGATGGTATCGGCAATACGGTGAGGTCAGGAGATGCGCAAAGAATGGAGATGCTAGAGGTTAGGGAGTAAAGGAGGAAAGGCACCTTCTACTGTGCTGCGCAGGAGCCAGGAAAGAGCAAACCACCCCAAACCCACCTTTGTCAGCTCCAGCACGTTAGGTGTGCAAGGTTCAAGGCATGCAAGGTTCACTGTCCTCTGCAAAGACAAAAAGCCACGGTGCCAGCGCCTCCGGTTCTCTTTGCAGATCAGCACATGGCACAGGCCAGCACAGGTTGGTTTGCCGGCTGCAGGAGGGCATCATAGCTGCTCCCCAGCGTCTCACCAGGCCACGCGCTGTTACGAATTGTCAGGGACAAGGGGAGAAGGTAGTTTTTGCACATCCTGCCAAACAGCATGAAATATCACATCCGAGTTGGTATGACAAGCTGCAGTACTGAACCCTGATACCAGGCTGGTCTCGGCTGAGTCTGCAGGTGCGAACACGCTCAGGTTTTCAGTTTTAGAGGTACCAATATCGAAAGGACCGAATGCTCTGCAAGCGTGCAGAAAGACAGACGGTTCATAGGACTGTAAATCAGGATATACAGCTTTACAGCCTCTTTTCACTAGTGCTTATCTGGCCCAGGTTTCACAACCAATATTTGATCACTGGGCTATGTGAAGGAAATGGTTGAATTTCAGTCCGGCTCCCAGTGGGCAGGTTCCCCATCACAAAAAAAAAAATCCCCCTATTATACAACTGACACTAATTGGTTCCTTTTTAAGCTCTTCAGAAGAGAGGCCAAGGCTTGAACATCATGGAAACAGAACTAACTGTTCTGTGAACTCCCCCAGAACAGACACATGGATGCAATGCTGTGGGAGACCTATGTGGCATCTCAAAAAAATACAGGTTTCAGATTCTAAGACTTCTGCAGTCTTCAACTTTCACCAACATTCAAATTCACCTACATTAAAAGAAAATTAAATTGCCCTCCCCCACAAAAAGCAAACCACAACAAAGCAAACATCCTCCAGCAAACTATTCACTTGAATCTATTAAAACTTGCCAAGTCAACGTTCCAGTCTCAACTGCCTAACCCAGCCTGGCAACAACAGAAGTGTCAGTTTTTTGCTCCTCTATTTTACATTAACAGAAGTCAATTGTGGCGATGAATTGCATCACATGCCAACAATATATCACATTCCTTCACAGCTGCTTTTTGTAAAGGGAAGGAAAAGACCTCATCCGTCACTGACAACACTTCCACAAACCATAAGCATCTGAAGAACTCCATCCACAAAGTCAGGATGGTAAACTACAACCCAAATCCTAACCAAGTGCCATGGCACGAGCTATCAATTCCAGGTAATAAACCCACGTGTACGTGAAGAATCAGCACGTTAACCAGATCACCGTAGTCATAAACTTACTGTGATAGATGAGCAGGTCAGACTGAAAAAAAGAAGTCGCTATTATGCCCCAACGAGCAGGACGGCCTGTTACCAGGTCAGCAGGCTGGACTTCGCCTAACATAGCATCAAGAAAAGGGAAGCAAAACTGCATATTATATTTTCTTGGTTTCTTTGGCAAAGTAATAGCTAAATCAAAAGCTTTAAGTTAACTCCCCTTAGGATTTATAACTGATTTAAATAGAAGAAAAATGCATTCCTGTAAAACACTAATAGGACTTTAACATGTATTGTCAAAACAGAATTAGACTGCAAATAAAAGGGCCTGCTATAGTGTATCTTCTAGTGCAGTAACTTCATTATCTGTAACTAACAAATAATAAAGGATAATAACGAAGAGGAAAATAATATAGAACTGGGAGAACAAAGCTGATTACTAGACATGCATACAAAACTCCAGGCCGAGTGCTTCCTGGAAGCTCAAGTAAACCTCAAACTGTTTGATGTGATGTATATATGCATTCACATCTTTGGAAGACAAAAATGCTTACCACCATATAAATTTTACAACAAGCCAATTTTTAATTATACCTATAAAAATAATAATAAAACCCTAGCAGTTTCATTCAACATGCTTGAATCATGGAGACCACCTACGCAAATATAAACACAGCATTTGAATCTCCAATTAACTATTGCCAATTATAAATGGGGACACTTTTAAAAATAAATTATGAGGATAATTAATCACTTTCACACACAAAGGTAACGATGTAACACCATGCAGTGGTTTTAAAAGCCTCCTACTTTCTGCATTTCTATTCTGGTTAGTTTGTGCCAAGATTATAAAAGCATATTTTAATTTTAAAAGAGGAAGAGAAGAAGGTGAAAAGCTTCCATCCCTCCCTCTGGTCATTTCATGTAGATATTATTGGATTCAAATATTCAGCCACTACATCATTGCTATGCAACATTAACATTTTAAAAGGATTCCTGTGCTTGGAGAAAAAAAGCTAAGAATAAAAGGGCCAAAGGAAAGCCTATAAAAAGTTATTCTGTTCTAACACTGACAAAATAAGCACTTGTCTCTATATTAGTTTTAGTTAAATCAATAACACAGGGATAAAAAGCATAAATATAAAAGCAAAACTCTGTGACATCTTTCTGTAACAAGCAATTAACAGTCAAATAGTTGCTTGCTGTTAAGAATTTCATGTCAGAAAAGAACACAACATGTACTACAGATATTGTGAAAGCAGCACATTTCAGTTGCCTGCAAAGTGAAAGAGAAACGCTCTCAGAAGCTAACCCCAGCCTCGCAGGGTTCCCTCCACCAGCCACCAGTGGTCGACTTGCATGACACTGGTGCCCGATGGTTTCTCCCTAAAAAGCCAGTTAAGATCTGCCTGCTCCTATTCTGTCACCACCCCTTTTTCTCTCACCCTGTGCCAATGCTCATATTTTCATGTCCGCTGCTGAATTCAAAACGCAGATTGCTCCTCAGAGATGTACACAGAACCTTACTGTTCCAGCAGGAAAGCAAGGAAACTCATACTTTTGTCCCACTGTATTCTGATCCTCTGAGAAAAGAGAGAAAGCTCAGACCTGATACTTCTACCTTTAAAACACACACCCACAAAGAAAACCCAGCCTTATTATTACAGGCTCATCTTTATAGATACTGATTTACAAGTGAACACTCTTATTAAAAACAGGCTACAACAATATGTACAAGAATGTTGTACAAACATTTTCATGATTATGCTTTCATATATTCCATCAAAAGGTAAATGACTTGGAAATACCTACAGAACCTTTAAGAAACACTTAACTTACTAGTTCTACCAAAGGCCCCATTAGCTAGTACAAAAGAAAAGCATTATTGCTCTTTTTACTGTCAGAAAGTTTCAAAAAGTTTGAATTTCTGTACTAATACGTTGAAAACTATAATTACAGTTGTGGCAAGTATCAGTAGAAGAGGAGAGCAGGGAGATCCTTACACCCTCACTCCTACTACTGAGGACACTAGCTAGTGTGACTAAGAGTGACAGCATCCAACTGGGAGAAGGAAAGAAAAATTTTTGGGCAAATAATCCATTATTTTAGAATGAGGTCTGCTGATCTAACATGGATTCTGGTGATCTATTTCTTATTTAACAGAAGTTGCAACTAAACCAAGTTCATTAGTTATTCATAAGTTTATAAACAACTTACAAACTGAATAATTCCAGATAATATCGGATTACAACAAAAGTCCTGTATCAGAGTTGTACAGAAAAAGCCTTAGGGAAGGAAAGCAGTAATGAATGTTACAATCAGGCTCATCATTGTTTCAGAAATAGTATGCTGTGTGAGTAATCCAGTTGGAACACTCTTCCTTTGAACGTTTTGCTGAGCTGTGCGATGTAAAAATAGATTTGTATGCCTCAGATTTCTCCTCGCTGTCTGCAATGGATCTCTTTGCAGTAGTAGAAGCAGCCTTATTGACTTTCCCTGGTACAGATGAATTCCCGTTATCTGATAGAGAAAAAAGATAAGAATGAAGCATGTGTAACAGCTTACCATTGATAAAAGTATTTAAATGAAGATGGAAAAAAGTATTTAAAAAATAACGTGTACCGAGATGAAGTATAGACCTTTTTTCAGGGCTATCGCAAATATATCCCATAATTTTACTCAACGCCAAACACGTTCCTAACAGCAAAAGTGTTCCTAGCTTTTAGAATTTATGCTCAAAAAGCATTTAGAAATCTTGGAGAGAGAGGAATTCTTTCCTACTTGTGTAAACCCTTTGCACTGTAATTCAGTATTGACAAAATTTATTCCTCTAAGTGAAAAATGGCTCTGAACTCTAGTCTTAAGAAAGAGCCATGAAAGTATTCCACCACCCTGAAGTATTGTTTAGAAATTAGCTATCGAATGACAAAAGCTAAACTTGTGACATACTGTCCCCAGGGAATCTATCTCCTCCTTTTATTCTTTGCAAAATCATTTATGACCAATAACAATGGTCTGCATCATTTTATATTTGGGATAGGAAAATGCCCATCCCTCCATTTCTGATAGCATCTCTCTCAGTGTATTGTATCTACTGTTACAACCCCCCCCTTCTTAACAGCTATTTAATCTTCTCCAAAGTTGAAGGACAGTACTTGAAAAAGCATGTGCCCAGTCTCTTGAGCAAAGAAACGAATACATAGAAGCCTACAGAAACTCTACATATTTAGTTTAAGTTAGGCACAACAGCATGTAAATAGCTAGCAGGGAGCCTGTCTGAAAACACACTTAGCCGAGTTCTGCATGTAGTCACAGGAATTGTATGTGCAACCCAAATCATCATAGATCAGACCCTTTTTGTATTTGGAGAATGCTGCTTTTAATGCCACCAATAGTTGTCTGGAAAGAATTACCAAACACTAGATTTGAAAGAATGAGTATGTATGCTGCAAGTCCAGAAACCTTAGGGTGCCATGTTCACAAATTAATTCCTGTGCTACTGGCATTCCTTAGTCCATGGATTTTCCTTTATTTTCCCTCCCTCCCCTTAATCTCTTGCTGGTCAATATAACTGCTGCCAGAAACATAAACCAACGACCTGACATTTCAAAAAAGCATATTTTTTCTTTTACACTCTTGGAAAAGAAAAATACATCAAACATTATTACAATTACTATGTTCCTAAACATTCAAGAGTGATTACAATCATCTGGAATGAAATGTTTTTAAAAGTCTACCCTTTATAAAAACAGACAGCAGGGGGCAGGTAAGGCATTGCTGATGGAAATTCTCTGGCTTCTCACATAGTTTATCTACAGTTCATCATTTAACTGTTCACTGCTTCTTCAAACAAATTATATTGACTTTTTCTACAGCTGTAATGTACACGATCGAATACTTCATGCAGAAACCTCAGACTGACTTTAAAAATGTACCCATTCTTATAGTTCTGTATGAAAACATCAGTATGAATTGGAGACATTAAATAACATAATTATATATATATATCACAAAGAGAGAGCACCACGCTTTGGACTAAAGGACTGCCGAGTTTACTCATAGCTGCATGACCACTGTAGGTACAGCAGTACATCCTGAAGTTCCACTGCTCCCGGTGACACACAACAAATTAGCAGCTAAAATGGAGGACTAAAAATCAAGTAGTCAAGTCATCAGCCTGGGACATTTTCATATACTTCATTGAAATAAACTGCCAGAACAGATTTTTTGACCACTTGTATTTCAGGAGAACAACTACTAATTCTTCTGACACGACATCGTAGCCAGTAAAAGAGATACACCAAACCCTCGACTATATCACTGTGGGAAAGAGAATCTCTAATCTCATTCAAGTTGGTTCCCAGCAATAAAGCACAGCAATATTGGAACGCCATAAACAAGCAAATCTGGTTTGTTTCACAGTGAAAAAAATGCAATATGCTGAAAAACGTTCCTTATTTTCATTAGTTATCTGCATCACTACAGCACTTCCCTGTCATAAGCGTGAGCAGAGAGCCTGTTGTTTTAGGTATTTTGTGAAAGTAAAACAAGAAGTCAGTCCCTGCTCTACGGACTATTCACTCAAAGCATAGGGTGATGGCTAGCAGATGGGACAAAGGAAAACTGGGCAGGATAAGGAAGAACGGATAAACAGAAGCCTTTGCGCACTTTCTGCAAGATCTGCAAAACTGACTGTGCAGATTGTGAAACAAAGCTCTGTTTTAAGAAAAAGTTAAATTGACTACAGTTTCTATTGAACAAGGAGCTTTGTGCATGTTCATGAGGCAGCTTCTTACTCCAGCTTGGAATGGCAGCCTTTTAGGACAGACTTTTGAAAGAGGGGGTTCTTTGAAAAAGTGAGCCATGACATTATGGCTTCCTGGAAGGCAGGAGTTGACCTTTTATTACTGAGGAGATAACAAAAAATTAAAAAAATAGTAAGAGGGTAGCTTCTGAAAACTATGGTACAAAATAGCCGGAGAAGGATCTGTCCTACAATATTTTTCAAAGCAGAACTATTTGTTCACATTTTTCACATTTAGATTAAAGAATAAACACCAACCTGAACTTTTGGTGAAGATAATCTGCCTCTTTTCCCCAGAACTGGAATTAACACAATCCTTTTGATTCTTAGTCTTTGATGGACCTGGAGAATCTATGAAAGAAAAAAAATGAAATCACGGATCTGCTTCATGACTCAGAAGGCTACACGTGATTTGGAGCTGTAATGTTACCTTCAGCGGTATCTTGCTGAGAAGCTGATTCTGCTGACTTGCATTTCTTTGATTTCTGAAACAACACAAGCAGAAATCTGGTAACGTACTGAAAGGATATGCAATTCCCAGCTTGTATTTGATAGACACACAATTCCATTTAGTACATTTTTATCTCTTACACAGTGGAACTCATCCTTTCACAATATTGCACCACACTTTTGGTAATATTTCTATATGGAAAAATAATAACCTTGGCAACCTTGAAGGCACCTTAAAGAAAATCACACAGGCCAAACCGAAACTGTCTGGATATGGTATTTTGGTTTGTGTACTCTGCAGGAGGTGCGTGTGTGTTACCATCATTAAAGTAATCTGATACTCTGAACCCAGATGGCAGGACAGTAAATTGCATGACATTAAACAGGACACAGTTAACCGTAATCAATAAAGACGTTTTTCAATAAAAAATTTCAGAATAATCCTGCGTCTCATATCCACTTAATTTTATTTAGTTAATAAAAAAAAAATCCCTCCTGGGTAACTTTCAATAACTGGCCCCTTTGTTGCAGGATTGCTTGGGAAGAAGAGATGCAATAGTTAATCTAAATTTTTTAAAAGCATCTGTGGGCCAGATTTTCTAAGTTGATTTATGTTTTTCAGATTAAGAAACACAAAAAAAAACCCCAAAC